>CAUYQU010068983.1:0-172598 GCA_963574635.1 Cheracebus regulus
AAAAGAAAAGAAATATTTGGGAGTGCAAATCACCTATCTCTGTTAAATAGCAAACTTCTCACTTCCCAAAACATGCCTCAAACCACCTAATCCAGACAAGCAGAACATAGGCATGATAATGAGGACCAAGTTTGGGGAAAGGGCTGTGTCGTATAGATGGGTAAACATCTCTGTGTCAGTAATTTGGGTCACATCTATAGAAGTCAGATACCGCAACGAGCACATCCTCTATTGCAAACGCACAGGGCACACTTTCAATCAGCCAATGTTAATTTGGTCGGGGGTCAGAATAAAGAGTGCAGTCCTCCTACGGGGAGGGCTCATTAGTCACTATTAGGAGTATCCATTCAACTTGGTTGTCTTAGAGTCTTTGCCTTGCTGATTATAAAGCGTTAGCTAGAACATGAGAGTATGCCAACAGCCCTACAGATTGAACAAACAAGAAGTCTTAGAGGTATGGATAGGACTTTACACTCTCCCAATATCAAATATTTAAATATTAAATCATTATTATTCAATTGGTGAACAGTTACGATACATTCACTATAAAGAAAAATGGGTACAGTCTAACCAGAGTAAAGGACATATATCCTCAGAACTCTGAAAAGAATTTTCAGGTTTGGAGGTACTTTAGAAGTCAACCAATCTAACTTCTATATTTTATGTTTGGCAATTCTGAGGCCAAAAGAGGACTGAAATTGGGGTTTCTAATTCTCAGGCTGCCAGTCTTTCTTCCTAATCCTGGAAGTCTGTTTTACTGATCTCATCAGTAGTTGACTTTTTAAAGACACTGCCTCCTCATCCTATAGAATAAATTACTATCATAGCATTGCAGGATGAACATCGTGGCAGGGGAATAAGTGGTTTCCGTGGTTAAACTGGGGTATATCCAGGACTACAACACTAGCATCCTTCCTCCAAATCTAGAATCACCACACAACTATTGGCCCCAGACGAACCAAACACATTCTAATCTGAACCTCCAACTCAGAAAGTGTTAGCTGAATCCTCTTGAACAAGATTATTCACCGCTATGAATATCAGTTTTCTCATAAGTAAAATGGATGTAATTTAAAAAAAAAAATCTGTATTCCAGGATAGTTGTCTAGATAAAGTGAGATCTGGCCAGGCACCAGTGGCTCACATCTGTAATCCCAACACTTTGGGAGGCTGAGGCAAGTCATGAGGTCAGGAGTTCAAGACCAGCCTGGGCAAGATGGTGAAACCCCGTCTCTACTAAAAATACAAAAATTAGCCAGGCATGGTGGTGGGTGCTGGTAATCCCAGCTACTCGGGAAGCTGAGGCAGAAAATTACTTGAACCCGGGAGGCAGAGGTTGCAGTCAGCTGAGATCATGCCACTGAACTCCAGCCTGGCGACAGAGTGAGACTCTGTCTCAATAATAATAATAATAATAATAAAAGTGAGATCTTAAGAAGTCAGCAGACTTTTTCTGTAAAGGAGCAGGTAGTAAATTAAAATACGTTTTGCAGGCTACATGAAGTCTCTGTTGAATAATCTCTCCCCTACACACACTTTCAACATGTTTAAAAATAAAATAAACATTCTGAGCTTATGAACCATATAGAAGCAGGCATAGGCCATAGTTTTCCACAGCTGATAAAGACCACATGATGTATGCAAGAATGCAGGAACCAGGCATGTCTTCCTGTTGTATATTCAGCAACAAACACAGCACCAGACTTGGATATTTACTCAACAAACCTCTGAATAAATTATATGTAAAGAGGCTGGGCGTGGTGGCTCATTCCTGTAATCCCAGCACTCTGGGAGACCAAGACAGGTGGATCACGTAAGATCAGGAGTTCAAGACCAGCCTGGCCAAAAGGGTGAAACCTCGTCTCTACTAAAAATAAAAAAATAAAATAAAAAAATTAGTCTAGCATGGTGGTGGGCACCTGTAGTCCCAGCTACTCGGGAAGCTGAGACAGGAAAATTGCTTGAATCCAGGAGGCGGAGGGTGCAGTGAGCCAAGATCATGCCACTGAACTTCAGCCTGGGCGACAAGAGCGAAAGTCCATCTCAAGAAAAAAGAAATAATAATAAATAATATGTAAAGAGCCTGATCCAAAGTCTAACACGGAAAAGGTACTGTGTGTTTATTTAGTACTGTTACTGTCTTTGTGGCTTGTAAGCTCCAGAACTATGATATAATGTGATAGACAGTATGGGTTTGCTAATTAAAGTATTTGGAGGAAAAAGAGTTGAGTAGAAGTGTTGCAGAGGAGGAAGCATTGTCCTGAGCTTGGAAGGATGGGTAAATTTTTGGGTAAATGGATAATTAAAGAAGATGCCAGTGTATTCAAAGGGAAGTGAGAAGGAGGTCACGCATCTGCCACTGTACCATGGTGTATATATGCTACCAGGACGAGGTTATGGCTTCACAAAGACCACCTCCTTATGTGAATTCTTGGAATGTGTAACTTAGCAGCTGCTGAAGTGAGATATGGGTAAATTCCTACAGGGAGAACTGACCTCTAATTGTTTTGAGTTTTAATGAGACTAGAATATCTCTGAGACAAATATAGCCCTATTAACTAGTGAACATGTAAAGATACAGAAGGCCTCCCACGACTCACTATGAAGTAGAGAGGAAACTTGCCCAGCTCTCTTGGTACATTGCCAATATCTCAACGCTTACAGGAGCTGATTCTGCACACAAATTGTGCCTGAGCCTGGAAACTTCAGGAGACTTGGAGACCAGAGCAGTATAGTCATATTCTGAGTTACTGACTTTCCATATGAGTTAATGAAGACCTGTAATTGAGAACCTGGGTCCTAGGTGGCTGGGCACAGTGGCTTACACCTGCAATCCCACTACTTTGGGAGGCTAAAGCAGGTGGATCACTTGAGCTCAGGAGTTCAAGACTAGCCTGGGAACCATGGTGAAACTCCATCTCTACACAAAATACAAAAATTACCTAGGCATGATGGTGCACATCTGTAGTTCCAGCTACTTGGGAGGCTGAGGTAGGAGGATCCTTTGAGCCTGGGAAGCAGAGGTTGCAGTGAGCTGAGATTGTGCCACTGCACTCCAGCCCGGGTGACAGAGTGAGACTCTTTCTCAAAAAATAAAAAAATTAAAAAAGAGAAACTGAGCCTAGGGTAATAGCAATTGTGGTTATCATCAGGAATAAAAACTTTCTCCTTCTTCCCTCTCCCACTAGATATACCCTCTAACACGCGTGCTCAGAGGAATTTTTGCCAGGCTAACATTAAGGCTTAGGGTTGTGTTAATCAAATCACTAGAGGAAATGTGAGTTAATACCTCCAAGCTTGAGAATGGCAACATACCACCGTGTAAGCATTATCAAACTTATTCCTCCCATCTTAATAGATAAGAAAATAGCCTCAAAATGTGAACTAACTTGCTCAAGGTCACAAGCTAAACAGGGGAGTAGATCTGTCTTCCTTTTCACTAAAACCTGTGGCTTACCTAAAGGATGAATTATAAATGGCTAGCATCAGGTCATTTCTCAAACATGGTTTTGGAGGGCAGAAGACTTTCTCTGAGCAAGAGTTTCAAAGACAGACAGGGGAGGCAGATAGAGTGAAGATAAACATCAAAGTCATTTTCCTTGGGTAGAGAAACCCCAGATTCCATCAATCAAGTTAGCAGGGTTTTCTGGTCTTCCTTGAATACTGGAGCATGGATGATGATGACACCCAGCTGATTGTCAGGCCGCTGTTGAAGTCAAAATTTACACAAAGATCGGACCTAGGGTTGCAACTCAGGCTACATAAAGCTGCTGGTGTGAGGAGTCGAGAAGAAAGAGACATGGGCCAAGGAGACAGATCACACCCTGGTCCCTCATTTGGAATAACTGGCCATGTCTATTAAATGCAACCTCTAGGTTCATCATGCCAGATAGGCGATTTCAAGTACAGATGCGAGTATTTGTTTTATTTTCATTCAACTATTTGAGATTGATCAATAAAAAGATGTATATGGTGCCTGTGTGTCTGGCATTGAAAAAGGAAAGAAATGACCTCAGTGAATACGAACAGTGCTTGGATTTCTTAGAGTGCCTCGGAAACCCTGAGTAAACCAGGCAGATTCAAGCATGTGATGAATTTCTGCTGTCTGATTTAATATTTAATATTTTAATATTTAATCCTAAAGCTGTGTGTTCCATTTCTTCAGTTACAGAATATTAAAAAGTAAAGCTATTAAAAACACTAAGTGTTTTAGTTCAGGAAGAGAGCGCAACCTTCCCTAAGTGACAGGTGATGCTGGGTGTCTTGCTTTATTTGTTTTCGAAAACATGGGCTTTATTTCTTAAATATTTATTATTAATGCCACAATCAGACTACCCAGTATTTATATAGTGCCTTGTCTTCCAAGGAATACTCTGGTTGAAAAACATCATCTTTCTTTATGAACTTCACCATCAGGAAGAAGACTAGACTAACTTTTGACATCTTACAAATAGGAAAACAGAGACCCTGAGAGACAAACAAGTTCTCCCAAGTCACAGAATAAATCTATTGAATTTCCTCACACTTAACGTTGCTCAAATGAGCGGGTATTGGCTATGACAGGAAAATCTCTGCTACAGACTTCCAGAGAAATGTCCCTTCAACCTTTCATTGGATGCCCACTCATAAACCTGGACTTACGGGAAGATATATGTGAAATGGAGACACAAACATTGCATTGCAAATGGCTCATATATTCATCTGTGGAAGAAATACATAAGTTCCTACTATGTGCCTACTTCTATCTAAGCACTAGCACTATGTTTTCATTTCTTACTGGTGCTGTAACAAATAACCACAAAGGTCAGAAATCTTAAAATCAAGTTGTCAGCAGGGCTACACTCCTTCTGCATGTTTTAGGGCAGAATCTATATCCCTGCCTTTTCCAGGTTCTCATCTATATCTATATATATATGTATATAGGGATAGATTTAATTTTTGAGACAGGGTCTCAAAACGTTGCCCAGGCTGGAATACGGTGTTGCAGTCAACTGCAGCCTTGACCTCCTCAGCCTCAAGTCATCTTCCCACCTTAGCCTCCCTTGTAGCTGAGACCATAGGCATGCACCACCACATCCAGCTAATTTTTCTTTCTTGGTAGAGACAGAGTCTCTCTCTGTTTCCCAGGCTGGTCTTGAACTCCTGAGCTCAAGCAGTCCTCCCAGCTGAGCCTTCCAAAGCACTGGGATCACAGGCCCCAGCCTGTCCAGCTTTTAGAGGCCATCTGTATTCTTTGACTCACAGAACTTTCCTCCATCTTCAAAGTGCATCATTTCAACCTTTGTTTTCATCCTCTCATCTCTTTTTTCTGACTTTGACTCTCCTGCCTTCCTTTTATAAGGATACTTGTGATTCTATCAGGCCCATCTGGATAATCCAGGATAATCTCCTCATCTCAAATCCTTAACCAAATCACATCTACAAAGTGGCTTTTGCCATCAGGTAACATAGTCACAGGTTGAGTGGACTGGGATGTGAATGTGTCTGGGAGGAGAGGCATTATTCAGTCTGGCACAGACTGTAAAGAGGTTTAAGATGTGTTGAAGCCCTTGCAGCAATCTTCATTTGGTGCGAAAGAGGTTCACAAACAATTGATAACAATCATCACGGTAAGTGACAAGCAGTGATGGGTAAAATGATGGGCCTCTATCCCAGACTAATGGGTGTGAGGAAGACTTTCAAACAGAAGGGTGTCTGAACTAAAGCTAGTCTTAAAGGATGAATGGTGAATGTTCATACAAGAGAGCAAGGAAGCATGTTGGAAGTTGGGTGGCCCAGGAAACAAGGATACAGCAGGCAAACAGCACACCAGAAGCCAAGGAGAGTCCATTTGTACAGTTCATTTGGGCACAGTGTTTGTCTCATCAGTCAGCGTTGTTTTAGAGGTATCTTGAGTGAGAGACAGACAAAAAACTAGGCTGTAGAGCAGAACAATTAAGAGTAAGAGTAGGAGGCTGGGCATGGTGGCTCATGCCTGCAATCTCACCACTTTGAAAGGCTAAGGCAGGTAGATCACTTGAGTTTAAGAGTTCTAGACCAGTCAGGGCAACATAATGAGATCTCATCCCTACAAAAAAAAAAAAAAAAAAAAAAAGTTAACCAGGCATGATTGTGCCATTGCACACCCACCTGGGTGACAGACCTTCATCCTGTCTCAAAATGAAAAAAAAAAAAAAAAAAGAGTAAGAGTAGATGGCCTTCGTTCAAGCCATGACCCATCCTAAAAGTTTAACTTCTCTGCTCCTCAGTTTTGTCATCTGTCAAACGAGAGTAATAACAGTACTAATCTTAAAGAATTGTTCCAAACATAAAATAAGATAATAAATATAAAGTCCTTAGCACAATTTGTGGCACATAGTGGGTGTTCAATAAATGGTAGATTTTTCTCTTTTAGTTTCCTCACGTTCAGCCTCTTCAGCACTAGGACACTGCCATGCAGTATCTCAGTTTGTTCAGGCTGCTATAATAAAATACCACAGATCGGGTAATTTATAAACAATAGAAATGTATCGCTCACAGTTCTGGAGGCTGAGAAATCCCGTATCAGCAGATCTGGAGTCTGGTGAAATCTCACTTTGTGCTTCAGAGATGACACCTTCCAGTTGTGTCCTCACATGAAAGAAGGGGAGAAAAAGCTCCCTCGGGCTTCTTTCACAGGGTCACTAATCACATTTATGAAGGCTCTGTGCTCATGACCTAATCATCCCCTAAGGGCTCTACCTCTTAACGCTATTGCACTGGAGATGAGGTTTCAACATATGAATTTGGGAGATGCAAACATTCTGACCACAGCACACAGTTCGGGTTTTGACCCATGCCAGGAAACTCCTACAGGAGGAGCACGTGACTCTCCCTCGAGAGCCTAGTTCCCAGGGAGCCATCACCACATGTACCATGACAGAGATGACAAGGACTTTTATAGGACATGATGTGCTGCATTAAATACAGTTCAGACAAAACAAGACCACGCCTGGCACACCGGAACTGTCAGGGTCCTATACATTCTCCATTGTTGGAATTGTACTTTTCTCTGTTCTTAAAACAGCCAGATGGGAGCATTATTCTTAGGGAGGGATAAATACATAGCTGTGATTTCTGTTTATGGGAGAGGCCCTAACTTTCTGGGTTTTTCCCCACAGCACTGACAGTGTCAGGCAGATTAAAAGATGTGATGCTTGAGCCAGGTCAGCGGCCAGGAACTACATCTCTGCAGTAAGTGCTATAATCTCAATTTACTCACCAACAAAATGAAAAGGTTGGATGAGAAGATTTGTAAGGGCCCCTCCTAGATCTAAAATTCTCTTTTTCTATGGCAAGTTTAGCGCATACATAGACACCAACTACAAGAAAGCAACAGGAACTGATGAGAATAACAAAACTCTGGAGTCAGACAAATGTGTGTTGAAATCCTGGTGAGATAAACCCACAGAGCTACTTAACTTCCCTGAGTCTCAGCCTCTGTAAAATGAGGATAAAAGTTCTTACCTCAAATGCGTACTCCATTTACCCTGACGTGATTATCACATACACTTTGTATGCCTGTATAAAATCATCCCATATAACCCATAAACATGCACACCTACTGATATGGTTTGGCTGTGTTCCCACCCAAATCTCATCTTGAATTGTAGCTCCCACCATTCCCACGTGTTGTGGGAGGGACCTGGCGGGAGGTGATTGAATATGCAGCAGGGTGGACAGGGATTCTCCCATACTGTTTTCACTGGAGTGAATAAGTCCCACAAGATCTGATGGTTTTATAAGGGATTTCCCTTTTCACTTGGCTGTTATTCTCTCTCTTTGCCCGCCTCCATGTAAGACGTCCCTTTTTCCTTCCTTCATTTTCTACCACGATTGTGAGGCCTCCCCAGCCATGTGGAACTGAGTCTATTAAACCTTTTTCCTTTATAAATTACCCAGTCTCGAGTATGTCTTTATCAGCAACATGAAAATGGACTGATGCACCTACTATGTGCCCACAAAAACTAAAATTTTCAAAAAATGTGCTTCCCTCAAAGTGTTGATTGGAAGATTAAATGAGATGTCATATGTAATGGAAAGTTAGGCACAAAACCAGCATTTGGTGATTACTGAATACCAAAGTGGAAAAGTACTATATCTCACTGAAGTTCTATCTTCACATTCCAGTGGCCAGCCCCCTGTTCTGAGAGGTTTTCTCTCTAAAACGTTAATGTTTATTGTTTTCAAAACAATAAAAACATCAATCCTCCTCCCCACTCCTCTCTACCATTAATTACTGCTCTTAAGGGGAAATAACTTTTAATTTTTAGGCTTTCTTCATGGTAGTTTCCCTCCATATGCCTAAATAATATGGTTATGCAGCTATTTTTCAATTTCTCAATTTTAACTTTTTCTTAATGGTACTGAAAGATTTAGTGCCTCCTCCTGCTCCTTCCTCTCCTCACATTCTGCTAATTTAGTAATATCCCATTGTTTTTGTTAAATCAATAATTAGTGTATGTAATATGATGGCTATTAATCCAAGTAGAATACAATGATTAAGCTTCTTCTTTATGTAGATTTAGTTTTTCCTGAAGTTAATTTTTCCCCTTTATTTTTTATGTATCTTACATGAATTCTTCCCAGAAATCTCCAATAGAACATTAAATAAATTTTAATGGAATAAAACTCATCAGTAAGCTATCAGTCCTTTTATAAGAAGTACCTATTCGGGACACCTGTGCCATCTTCCCCCATGTGAATGAGTTGCACCTCACCTGTCTCCTTCTATCCCTCTTCCCTTCCTATCCTGCTGAGTCTACATTTAACTTCTTTCCTCTTTTGAATCCTATTTCCCTGATTTCCTTTCTTACTTCTCTTGATTTTCTTTGTTCTCTTGAGATAAAGTCTTGCTATGGCCCCTAGGCTGGAGTGCAGTGGTGAGATCACAGCTCACTACAGCCTCGACCTCCTGGGCTCAATCAACCCTCCCACCTCAGCCTTCCAAATAACTGAGACTACAGGGGCATGCTCCCATGCCCTGCTTTGATTTTCTTTCTTTTTTTTTTGAAGAGGCACATCCTCCCAAAGCCTTTACAGGTACAATTTTGAGTCCTCCCATGTCTGAAAATGTTCATTATATCCTCGCACTTGATTAATCATTTGATTGGATATAGAAATCTAGGTTATAATTTTGAGAGCATGGATCTATTGTCTTCTAGCTTCTAGTATTTCTATTAAGACATTCAATATCAATTCTTATTCTTAATCCTTTTAATGTGACCTATTATTCCCTTAAAGCTTTTAGGATTTTCTTCTCATCCCCAGCATTCTGTGACTTAAGAATGATGTAGCTTATTACAAGTTTTAAAATTTATTTTACTGGGCACTCAGTGATTCACTGTAATCTGTATTTTCCTGTCTTTCACTTCTGGTAGTTTCCCTCCCTATGTCTGAATAACATGGTTATGTGGTTGTTTCTTAATTTGTCCATTTTAACTTCTTGTAAATGGTATTGGAAGACTTGGAAGACTTAGTACCCCTCCTGTCTCCCCCACACTCCCAAACACTTTTACAGCATTTATTCTTTGGTAATATTCTCCCTGCCATTTTGTTTCCTCTCTTTGCAATTTCTGGGAGCCCTACATACATACATTGTTCTTCTACTTTTCTTATATCTGCTCTATGTTTTTTAATCTTTGAATCATGATTTTGCCTTCTTGGAAATTTCCTTTTTCAACTATGCTTTTAAATGTCTTATCTTTCAGATTTTTCATTTCCAAGAGTTGTTTCTTATTCTCCTACAGTTCATTTTTTTTATAGCATCCTTCTCTTGTGGCATGGATAGAATATCTTCTTTAATCTCGGTGATTCTCTTAATTATCATTTATTTGAAGTTTTCGTCTGCTGCCTGCAATGTCTGCTTTTCACAGTTCCATTATGCTGTATGTATGTTCTAATTTGTTCCTCACCCCATGTCGATGGCTTTCCTTAAGTGCCTGATTATCTTTTATTTTGTATTAATAGCTGAGTAAGATAAATCTCTCTCTCTCTGTTACACACACACACACACACACACACACACACACCCTCACACTAATCAGAGGCTTTGTGGATAAGATTCACCAATTCAAGAATTTTATGGACCAAGCCATTCTGTTGGGATTATCCCAAAAGTCAGTATATCGTATTTATTTTTTTCTTGGTTCTTTCTGTTATTTTCAGAAAATTCTTCTAAGCCAGGAACAGTGGATCATGCTTGTCATCTCAACACTTTAGGAGGCTGATGCAGGAGTTCAAGATCAATTTGGGCAACATAGTAAGTCCCCATTTCTATAAGATGTTTAAATGCTAGCTTCCAGCCTTCCAGAAGCTCAGAGAAAATGGGCTGGGTAGCCACGCCATTCAATGTACTGACTTTCAATCAATCTTCCCATTGTCACACTTCACATGCCTACTACCCACTGTGTCTGACATTTCTGAATAAAGAGCCCAACCTTGTTTGATTTTTCCAAATCTTTACCTCCACTTTCCTGCCTGGCTTCAAAGGGTGGGGTTGGGTGTTTGGGAGTCTATCTATCAACCAGATCTCTTGTCATGAGCGCCTCCTTTGCTCATGCTGTATGAGGTACCTGCAGCCTCCAACTGCTGAAACTTTCTGCGGTTCTGTGACCCAATTCCCCTTGATTTTGGTTTATAATCTCCCCTCAATGGGGCCTTAGATTTCGGTTTCCTTCACTCGGTTACTTTGGTTACACACATCGATCCACGTACCACCACTCAAAATGCAGTTGACATCCCTCGCCCATTACTGCCTTTTCTCTTACTCTAGACTCCCTCTTTCATTCTAGTTTCTCACTCTCTTCATATCAGTTTCTCTCTTCTGTGCCATTTAAGTGGGAGTCTCCAGGGAGGAATGGAGATAAACAGGTGTATTCAATCTGTAACGTTTACCTGTAACATTTAATGTTCTACGGAGGGTTTCTTTCAGCGAAAGATTTTGCCTGTAGGTGGCATGAGGAAAAATACAGAGAATGTGCCTCCCTGTCAAAGTCTTTCCCTGGTCTGCTCATTCACAATGGTCTCATTTTCTAGAGTAACAGAACTTACCCAGGGCCACTGTGTCTCCCTAAAGAACTGGATGACATTACCTTGAATTCCAACCTCCCTTCTAGTTAGATAGATTCTCACCATTCTCAAGGTTTATACTTTTACTAGGAATCTTTTTTCTCCACTCAGATGGATTGTTTTCTTTATATCTTCCCCAGCATGATCTCAAATCTGAGACACAAGACTTTTTTTTTTTTTGTCATTTCAGTATACTGTCTCCCAACCCCCCAAACACAAAGGAAACACCCTCCTGAAAAGAATCTGCCTGGAGTAGACTTTTACTGAAGACTGGAAAGTAATAGTTTCTTCTCTAGATTGAATGCTGATACTAGATGGCAAGATCTTAATTTTTCTAATCCTGCTACCATGTCTGTGTGTATGTTTACTTCTAAAATGAACACAAAAATCCAAATAGCATGGACCTTCTATGTATTCTAATAGAAGAAATGAGAAAATCATGGTTTTCAATTGAAGAAGGCCTGCTATTATAAGCCACGAATCCTTATAAAATAAAAAACATTGAATAGGATATCCTGTATCTGTTTTGGTTTCCATATCCCAAGAAAGAAAGAAGATATTTAGAACAAAGCCAATAGGTGACGAAGAACATCTGCTTATATTATTTCATTTAATCTTCTCAGTAAGTTTGTGAGATATTATTTCTATTTTCCAGATGAGGCAATATAGGCTATATGACTTCCCTGAACCACATATCTAGAAAGTGACATCACCAGTAATTGTAATAATAACTGTTTCTGCCTCACTGTGCTTGCTTGCAATACATACTGATAGATTACATAGATACATAGATTACATAGACACATAGATTAGCTATAGATATATTACATAGATTAGGTACATAGATTACATTGCATAGATTAGATACATAGATTACATTGCATAGATTACATAGATTATAGTTGTGTGTATCCATATACATATACAGGTGTGTGTGTGTGTGTGTGTGTGTTTTCACACTCATGATTACAAAAGGATTATATTCTTCTTCTTCCTCATCTTTGGAAACTAAGAGAATTTAAGTAACATGCTCGAAGTAACACAGTCACAAAATGCCCACCTCTCCCCTTCTCTTTTCTTCCATCTCTTCAAGCTGTCTTTGTTAACTAGTGCCCAAAGATTGCGCCCAGTCATACCTCCATCCTGTGTGCACATGCCACTCCTGACATGAAGAAGAGAGGTATATTTTCCCAGCCCTTAAATCTTGGTTGGCTTTGTGACTAACTTTGACCAAGAGAATGTGGCACAAGCGACATTCTGGGCTTCCAAACCCAAGCCTTAAGATAACTGGCCATTCCTATTCCCTGGTTCATGGAATAGAGACACCATGTAAAAAACTCAAGTTACATGGAGAGACCATGTGGAAGAGAATGGAGATGCTCTGGTCAGTAGCCTCAGGTAAACTCCTGGCTGAAGGCCAGCACCAACTATCAGCTTTATGAAGGAGCCACCTTGGTTGTTCTGGCCCTATCAAGCCCTCAGATTACTTCAGTCTCAGTCAACAGCATATGTAGCAGAAGAACCCCCTAACTGGAGCTCAGTCAGTCAGCAGAACCACAAGATAGAATACAACAGTCATTGCTTAAGTTACTAAGTGTTGACATGTTTTGGTTATGAAGCAAGAGACAACCAAAACACTGCCTGTCTATGAAAGCCTGATTTCAAAACATGATGTCCTTCTATTAGAGCAATTTCACGGACACAGTCTCTTCCACTAAGAATAAAAATGGCACGAATCATTGAGCACCTAGAAAGACAACATTTGAAAACAAGGCATGTAAGGATAACTTAGAAATGGCAAATTAAAAGCTCATATAGTTTTGGTAAGCATGTAGAGAAACAGGAACTGTTACTCCTTTACTGTTTGTGGTAGTATAATATAATAAAGTGTTTCTGGAGGGTATTTTGGCAACATCTTTTAAATGCTCTTGCTCCTTGATCCAGATTTGTCACTTGCAAGGCATTTACCCTTGGGAACCCTAAAGACATATGCAACTATTTTTTTCTTTAAGAATGTTGATCATAATGTTTGCTATAATACTCTTTATAATAGTGCAGAGAAAGAGAGAGAAACACCTAAATAACCAACAATAGGGGATTTAAGTAAATAAGTGTATTTTCACATAATGGAAAGTTACTACATTGTCACTGAAAATAAGGCAATACAAGTTTCCAATGGGCCGGGCACAGTGGCTCATGCCTGTAATCCCAGCACTTTGGGAGGCCAATGCAGGTAGATCACAAGGTCAGGAGTTCAAGACCAGCCTGGCCAAGATGGTGAAACCCAGTCTCTACTAAAAATACAAAAATTAGCCGGGTATGGTGGCATATGCCTGTAATCCCAGATACTCAGGAAGCTGAGGCAGAGAAATGGTTAAACCCGGGAGGCCAAGGTTGCGGTGAGTCAAGTTCATGCTACTACTGCACTCCAGCCTGGGTGACAAAGTGAGACTTGGTCTCAAAAAAAAAAAAAAATGTTTTCAACGGCACAGAAGTGTATTCAATATTAAGAAGAATATATGAAACAATGTAAGTAGTTTCCATTGGTTTTTGTAAGCAACAACCACAATAATTATAACTAACACCAAGATAGGACTATGTACCAAGCACACTTGAAGGACATAACATCAAATAAATAACGACGGTCTTTCAGTGGTCCGATGACTTCTGCTGTATGCCTTTTAACACTCACTAGATATTTTTTCAATAAACATGTGATGAGAATATAAAAACAACCCATTATTAAGAGCTCAGATATAACTTTTTAAATAGGTTAGTAACTTTGAGATTTCTGGGATGATTTAAAAAACAGTTCTGCCCTTCTGAAATTGTCATATGTACAACCACACATTCTCATGGGGTATTTTTGGGACAATAGTTTCAGCCAAACTCCTGGGTTTGAAAGAGCCCCTGATCTCAGGCATATTTTTAGTGCATAATTTTAGGCCAATTCTGGGCCATCTCCTGGGATTTTCTGTACCGGGCCAGTTCCCAGTTTCGTTTCTGCCATATGAATTAGGCTAGAGATTCCAAGGTGTTCTTTGCAGGGGTTGGATCATATACACATTCAGTTTTATTGCATCCCAGAAGTTTTAAACTCTCTGGGGATTCAGAATACATTGCTACCTTATACTCTATAAGCCTGGGAAACAGGGGACTCCCTGCACTCTTAAAGGGCCCTCCTGCAATTAGAAATGAGATTTCTAGTAGGACTTCTATTTCAGTATGAACAGCAGACAATAGCCTTTGGCTCTCTCTAAAAAGAGCAGCAAACCAGGCAAATTGGCTAAATTTATCCTGCACACTAGATCTTGTGAATAAATAACAAGGAAATTCTTTTGTTGGCTTGAAAATAATCTATACAAATTCTATCTTAATAATAGTCTCTCAAGAGGCCACATAAGTGCAGGCAGGCAGGAGCCAGATCAGAGGATGGGGACGGGATCTCAGAGTTTGGAGTGTCTGTAATGAAACGCTACACCTGCTGCCTCTCAAAGTGGAATTGATTGGATAAAAATTTAGTACACAAGTGTCATCCTGTGCTTGCTTCCCAGACGTTCAGAATCTAAAGCTTAAGGTACTATTTCCCTAAAGCCTGGTAGGTGCTCTGAATTCTTACTGAGATAAACAGTGATCTGGCATACTGGAGGTATTCTATGTGGGAAAATAAGAAAACTGGGTGGGACATTAACCCTGGTATATTCTGTCATCTAATATTCATTTGATGTAACACAAACCTCTTTCCATACTGACCAAAGCACAAGAGGAATTTATTCACCCACCCAAGGGAAAAGCTGAGGGCCTGGTTTAGCTGCAGGCATGGCTTGATCAGGGGCTAAAATGATGTTAACAAGATTTAATTCCTCTCTTCCTCTGTCTTTAAATTGTGACTTGACTCACCTAATATTAGATTATATTGGACTCTTTTTTTCTTCTTCTTTTTGTCTTTTCTTTTTCTTTTCATACAATTTCTTCCATCATGGTCAAAAGACAGTTGCAATGTTTTCAGAACTTACATCCTCCTGGTTTCAAATTTCTTGTGAAAAGAGGGAGAATCTCTTTCCCTGAAGGTGCAGCAAAAAATTTACTGTGCCTCACTGGCTCTGTTTGGGCCACATATCTAATCCCCGAACTAACCAATGAGGCAAATGCATAGACATAGCATAAACTGACTTAGCCCTGGTTCACCCCTCTTCCCTTATAGATACGGAAGTTGAGAGAAGGAAATCATCTCCGCCCCAAATCATGGATTGAATTCAGGGAGAAGTGATTGATCCAGAACTCAATCAAGGTACACGTACAAGCAGGAACATGTTTGGACCGGGGGGCAAAGAGTGCAAATTTAACACAGATGTTGAAGACAAACTTTAAAACTGCCCTTTAAGAAAGCCACTTAAAATTCCTCCTGTACAGAACATCTTAAGCTGTCTTCTCTTTCTGCAACCATGGGTCTCTGGGATGAAGGTGCATGCAGCTTCCACTTCATCTTGCAGCCCCTGCTCTTCATGGAAAGATCCATCTATGTCTCTTACCTACATTCTTCGTCCCTACATCTACTCTTAGACATGCCCTGATGAAGGTAGGAAAATTCCTCTTTATTACAGTAATAGCTATTACTTACTGCTCCCTTAGGATATACCTGGTACGAGGCAAAATCCTTTATGTAAAAAATCATTTAATCTTCACAGAAACTCTAGGAGGTCACATCTACCGTGTATACAGTGAGAAAAACTAAAGTCAGGAGGAGGATGAACCCCAGGCAAGCACACAGAGCTACTAGGTGGAAGAAAAGGGTTCCATTATGTGATTCCTGCAGCAGTGCTCTCAACTGTACAATGATCTCATTCAGTTCTGTTCCTCACTCTGTCAAATCAGTTCCACACAGAAAGGCTTCTACTTCCTCATAGATATGGTTTGGCTATGTCCCCACCCAAATCTCATCTTGAATTGTAGCCCCCACGTGTCCTGGAAGGGACCCAGTGGAAGGTAACTGAATCATGGGGCGGGCTTTTCTAGTGCTGTTCTCGAGATAGGGACTAAGTCTCACGAGATCTGATGGTTTTATAAAGGCCAGGTCCCCTGAAGAC
Source organism: Cheracebus regulus (assembly GCA_963574635.1). NCBI lineage: Eukaryota > Metazoa > Chordata > Mammalia > Primates > Pitheciidae > Cheracebus > Cheracebus regulus. The sequence goes on from CAUYQU010068983.1 coordinate 16,176, forward strand.
ACTGTCTGCTGCCATGTAAGATTTTGCTCCTCCTTCACCTTCTGCCCTGATTGTGAGGCCTCCCTAGACACGTGGAACTGTGACTCCATTAAGCCTTTTTTTCTTTATAAATTACCCAGTCTTGATATGTCTTTATAACGGCAAGAGAACAGACTAACACATTCACTTTTCCTTAGATCTGAGTTTCCCTCTCCAGCCTTCATTGCCATACTCCTCCCTCACAACTGTAAGTATGCTTTAAGCTCCAGACCACTGACTGGGAGTCCAGTGCCTTCTTTCACACCATTCCTCCCCCCTATGATAGGAAACTTCTGGATATGACTAGGTTTCCTACTTGAAGACGGCCACTTGCTTGGCCCAGGGATCCTACCCACTGTTGTGTTCTTCATCTCTCTGTCTACTGACTGAGCAATCCTACTCTGGCAGTATTCTACATTCCTTCTTATCTTTCCTGCCAATAAGAAGCTGCCTCCCACAAGATAGGTGAACCAAAAATTTGCAGAAAAATAAATTTAAGTGCCCCATGGCATTATGCATAGAGGCTCAAAATCACTGAGGGCAAAGGGATGTCAATTAAAATGACAGCGTGATAACCATTTACTACCTATTAGATTGGCAAACATTCACAAGCTGAATGATGTATTCTGTTGGTGAGGCTGTGAGGGAACACACTCATCCATCCTGGTGCAAACACAAAAATGGTACAATCCTTAAAGAGAAAATTGGCAATTCTTACAAAAAAAAAACCCCACTATGTATGCATTTATCCTTTGACTCAAGATTTCCACATTAAGAACTTTATTCCAAGGAGAAGTTGTCAAAAATGTGAACATTCAAATGCACATGTCTAATCATTGTAGTACTATTTGTAATATTTGCAAAGGATGAAAAAATACATAAATTTCCATCAATGAATCAGATATTTTTATTGATTGACTGATTGAGACAGTGTCTTGCTCTATAGCCTGGGTTGGAGTACAGTGGTGTGAGCTCAGCTCACTACTACCTCTACCTCCTGGGTTCAAGTGATTCTTTTACCTCAGCCTACCAAGTAGCTGGGATTACTGCCACTGCACCTGGCCAATTTTTAGTTTTTTTTTTTGTTTCTTGTAGAGATGGGGTTTTACTATGTTGACCAGGCTGGTATCAGACTCCTAGCCTCAAGTGATCCAACCACCTCATCCTCCCAAAGTGCTGGGATTATAGGCATGAGCCACCACTTTGGACTAGTATGATAAACTATGGCACACCCACACAATGGAGTATGGTGCAAAAATAATAATAAAAAAAAACAGAACTACAATCAATCCTTGTTATTGGTGGATTCTACAGTTGCAAATTCACATGCTAGCTAAAATTTACTGGCAACTCCAAAGCCAATATCGAGGGCACTTTCACAGTCAGTTGCAGACATGCATGTGCCCAGAATGGCAAAATTTGGAGCTGCCTGATACACACGTTTCCCGCCAAGGTCACACAAGGTGACACTCTGTCTGCTTGCTTCATCTCTCCTATTTTAAATGTAAATATCCTTGACACAGTCTACGGATTGCCACATGGTTTGCATTTTGTGCTTTTTGATGGTGATTTAACTGTTTCAAATGGCCCCCAAGTGAAGTACTGAAGTGTTGTTCAATGTTTGTATGTATAAGAAGGTGATGAAGTATCTCATGGAAAAAAAAAAGTTACATAAGCTTTATTCAGGCATGAGTTATAGTGCTTTAGTTCACTACTAATGAATTAACAATATATATTGACTCAGATGTCTTTAGAAAGAAACACACATAAAACAAGGTTGTATGTTGACTGGTTGGTGAAAATGTTGTGATACAAGGCTCACAGGAACCTAACGATATATTTTCCCTGGGAGCAATAGTTCAGGATTTACTAAGCTAGTATTCTTGGGCACTTTACAGAACAAAACTACTATGAATAATGAGAATTATCTATACCTCTATATATTACTAAGGCACGATCTCCAGGACATATTATTAAGTAAAAATAAAGTGCAAAATAATGGATATAGCATGCCACCCTTTCCCTCAAATATGAAGCAGATATGAAGAGATATTCAGTGTGTGTATGTGTGTGTGTGTCAACAATCATAGAAATCATAAAAACCAAAAAAAAGTCACCAAATGCAAATAGTATGAAATATGTGAAGGAGAGATGGATATAAGCTAGACTTATCTGAATACAATCTGTTCCAAAGATCTTGCTTTTAAGCATGTAAATATTCTACAAAATTATAAAATTGTATAAAAAAAATCTAAAACAATTCCTTCAAACCTAAAGCAAAATGAAGTAAACGAACTCAACTATATCTAGTTCATGGCTTATCAGTGAGAAATTATGTTACACTCCTTTAAAATATACTAATTTGCCCGTGCATCCCTGCTGGGATACAGCTTACGGTTAAAAATAACTGCAAAGAAATTGCGAGTTATTTTCAGGTATCATATTCTTAGTTGTGATACTGCTGCTGTTACTCTGGAACTGTTGTATGAATGTAGCAGGATAAAGCAGTGAGTAATTACATTGATGCTATGGGGGCCAAGGATTTTGTCACAGGGAAGCAACACCCAAGTGTAGAATCAGAAAACTTCAGTATAAACTTTTAACCTTAAATGTGAGTTGAAGGTATCAAAAGGAACACCTGATGTATTCTGTCTTAAAAAAAAATGCATTTCCTACCTTAGTCTACTTAGAAGACCTATTAGGTTAGGGCAAAAGTAATTGCAGTTTTTGCCATTCCTTGCCATTCCTTTTTTTTTTTTTTTTTTTTTGAGATGGAGTTTCCCTCTTGTCATCCACGCTGGAGTACAGTGGCATGATCTCAGCTCATTCCAACCTTCACTTCCTGGGTTCAAGCAACTCTCCCGCCTCAGCCTCCTGAGTAGCTGGGATTACAAGCACGTGCCACCACGCCTGGCTAATTTTTGTATTTTTAGTAGAGACAGAGTTTCACCATGTTGGCCAGACTGATCTTGAACTCCTGACCACAGGTGATGTGCCCACCTCAGCCTTCCAAAGTGCTGAGATTACAGGCATGAGCCACTGTGCCCGGCCATCATTACTTATAATAGAAACAATGACATAGCTTACACTGCAGTTTCTATTTCTATTCACCACTTAAAGGAACTTGGGATCCTTGGATACAAATAGTCAATTCCTGGTCCAGGGCAAGAAATACAAAAGGTGTGCCCAGAACATCTTATTGTACCATTAGGCAAGAGAATTATCAAAGACCAATGGGGTACATCAAAAGGATTCAAGAGAGGTGCCCAAGAAGGTATTTCTACTAGCCCAAGGTTGTTTAATATTAGCTTCAAAAAGAACATATGCAATAAATGTAAACAACCAAATACGTTAAAAATTAATGAGTTCAAACTAATACTTTACAAAAAGAAAGAAACCTCAATGGTCACAATGGAGGTGTTAGGATACCAACTTATTTTTCTGAAAACTGATGACAAAAGGCAAACATAAAAAGTTTAACCTGTAATCCCAGGACTTTGGGAGGCTGAGGTGGGCAGATCACTTCAGGTCAGGAGTTCAAGATCAGCCTGGCCAACATGGCAAAACCCTGTTTCTGCTAAAAAAAAAAAAAAAAAAAAAAAAAATCACTGAGTGTAATGGCACATGCCTGTGATCCCAGCTACTTAGGAGGCTGAGGCAGGAGAATCACTTGAACCCAGGAGACCGAGGTTGCAGAGGGCTGAGATTGTTCCACTGCACTCCAGTCTGGGCAACAGAGCATGATTCCATCTCAAACAAAAAAAAAAGTTTAACCAGATTTTCCTATAAGAACTCTACTTTGAGGTAATCAAAGAGTTGATAAGGCAGAGTTCTACTTTTAGAAAAATCTCAGCTACTAATGAAATGATAGAGCTAGACTATGACTTTGTACCCATAAAAACAATGGGTCCAGGAAATGATCATTAATAGTAGCTAAAACCATTGGGTGAAAAGCTAAAGAAAACTTTAGAATGGGTGAATTAGGCTGTTACCACTTACACCCATGGATGGATCTTAAAGAGAATTAACCAGAGTTGACTGGCATCCTGATGCAATTCAGTAGGAAGTACACAACACTATATATGAAATATAATTTCCTTTCCCCCAGAATTGAACCTAGATCTTACCACCAATTTATAGGACACACAAAGGAGACAGGAACATATCACAAAACGCTGCAGATTCATAACAGCAAGACCCACAATGTGGGAAACTCTACCACACAAATCAGAACTTTTAAATAGATAAATGGGGGAAAAGTGGGAAGAGGACTTTCAAATTGATAGACTCAAGAGATACAGCAACCTAACACAATATGTGAATGTTACACTCTGATTTGATCAAATTAATGGTATTGCACACACAAACGTGAATACAGAGTAGTTGAGGAAATTTGGACAGGACATGGCTATTTTATTATATTAAGGTTTTTAGGTATGATGCCAGTACCATGGTTATATATTTTTCAAAGTCCTTTTATTATTTATTTAGTTTTCGAGACGGAGTCTGGCTCTGTCGCACAGGCTGGAGTCCAGTGGCATGATCTCGGCTCACTGCAACCTTCGCCTCCTGGGTTCAAGCGATTTTCCTGACTCAGCCTCACAAGTAGCTGGGACTACAGGCCTGATCCACCATGCCCAGCTAATTTTTGTATTTTTAGTAGAGACAAGGTTTCACTATGTTGGTCAGGCTGGTCTCAAACTCCTGACCTCAACTGTCCATAAACAAATTACCTCACCTACCTAGTTTGACTGCGGGTAATAGGACCCCCCTTCCAGAGAGGACCCTGTCCCACACACAGAAGAAAGGAATACATGAAGAGGAAACAAGAAGAATCTAGACAAATAGGCCTTGCTGGGTTTCCTCACACCATCTGTTAGCATTTGATCAGACCCTTTTGTCCCATGATATTTCTACATGTCTGTCCATAGTTTGTCAGACCTAAGCATAAAAATGGACAATTTCCCTTGAATCTTTGAGTCTTCATTCTTAAGGATCCTATATATACATGTTACGTATATTTGTATGCCTTTTCTCCTGTTTACCAATCTGCTTCATAGTAATGGTTGTTTTAGTGAACTTAGAATATAAGCAAAACTCAGAGAGGTTTAGCAGTGCAATGCCCAGTCAAAGACACTTTGTAGGATCATTCTGTCAAGCATGCAATAACTGAAAAGCCACTATGGGACACTCAGAGCCTGCTGGGCTCTCAACACCACCAATGCTACTGGATACTTGATGCTTTTATTACTAAATCCTCAAGACACAAAGTCCTAGGCATGAGCTTCTAATTGACTGAGTCTATATCACATAACCACACTCCAGGTGCCAGGAGGTAGGGAAAAAGGAATATTTGCTGTCTTTGGCTTCTGTCATTCAAGAGAGTACTTCCTACTAGATGCACAAAAGCAGCATCTCCTAAAAGTAAAAAGAATGTTTACACCTTAAGTAGCAAAAAGAAAAAAAAAAAAAGTCAAACGACCACAAGAGAAGCCATAGAGACATGCGATGAAGTGAAGTTTTACCTTGTCGCTTGCAGAGCATGTGCTAACATCACCAAATATCTCAGCCTAATAAATCATGGAATTTTTTTTAAGCCAGGAGAGAGTGGTGTTAATTGATTCACGGGCCATGAAGGACTAGTTGGGGCTGCACATCTATTCATCACGAGGCTTCTGGTGACTTCTCAGAGAAGCCTTTTAACTTCTTTGGCATCTAATTCAATTAAGGAATTCCAAGTTTCACTGAGTAGAAACTGCAGATGAAAACCCAATATTCTTTCATTTGACTCAAAATTATATTATCCATACCAAGAACATGAGAGGTGTCAAGGAGCAGGAGTTATGATAAAGAGCAGTCATCAAAATGACTCTGCAGGAATGTCTGCAGCCCAGCGTCATTCAGAAGAGCCTTGACTCAGAATTGATTGCGAGTTTGAGAGAGAAAAACAAAAAACAAGAGTCAAGGCCAGGTGCGTGGTTCATGCCCGTAATTTCAGCACTTTGGGAGGCTGAGGCGGAAGAATTGCTTGAGGCCGAAGAATTGCTTGAGGCCAGGAATTTTTTTTTTCTTTTTATTTGAGACAGAGTCTCACTCTTTCACCGAGGCTGGAGTGAAATGGTGCAATCTCAGCTCACTGCACTCTGCCTCCCAGGTTCAAGTGATTCTCCTGCCTCAGTCCAAAAGCAGCTGGGATTACAGGCATGTGCCACCATGCCTAGCTAATTTTTCGTATTTAGTAGAGACAGGGTTTCACCGTGTTGGCCAGACTGGTCTCAAACTCCTGACCTCAGGTGATATACCCGCTTTGGCCTCTGACGTGCTGGGATTAAAGGTGTGAGCCACCGTACCCAGCCAAGGCCAGGAATTTGAGACTAGGCTAGGCAACAGAGCAAGACCCTGCCTCTACAAAAAGAATTTTTTTAATTAGCCGAGTGTGGTGGCAGGTACCTGTAGTCCTAGCTACTCAGAAGGCTGAGGCAGGAGTACTGCTTGAGCCCCAGAGTTCCAGGCTACAGGGAGCTATGATGGCACCACGGCACCCCAGCCAGGGCTACAGAGCAAGACCCTGTCTCAAAAATAATAATAATCAAAGTTTTAAGACAAATGTAAGGTATTTTTGATGAGTAAATTAAAACTGTTCATCATTTAATAGCATCTCTCTTTTCTATACCATGCCCTCCCCCAAAAGTTGCTATTAAATTAGTAGTGACTTTAGAATCAGTAAGAGGCAATACATAGTAAATGTCAAATCAATACCGGTGTGTAGATATGGGCTTGGGAGTGGAACTATCCAGACTAGATAGGCTTTCTTCTCCTTTGCCTTTTTTGACCTTGCACTTGCCTGAATTTCCTCATCTCTGTAGAGTCCACAGTTCCAGGTCTGAGCTGTGTCTTGGCTGAGTGCTGCAGAGGACCCAGGGGATGTCAAGTCTCTGATGAGCTGTGCAAGGAAGCCATCTTTGCTGTGAAGTGAGAGATCCCTGAGAAGAAAGGGCAGGAGGACAGACTGGTGGCTGTGGATTCACCTCTTGGACTCAGTCCTATAGCCAGTGACCAGATTCCCTGACAATGCTCAAGGAATTCGTCCTTCCTTCCTGTTGATCCTACGACTTTGACTGCAGACAAGCCTAGTGAAATAGGGGCTGGGATAAGCAGGAGGAAGCAGGTGCTCCCTAGGCTCTGTCCACTGTGACGTACTCAACGCCAGGAGCCAACTATCACTCCAAACATTCAGCGTCTCCCCAGATCACGTTTCTAAAACTGGAGAACCTTTCTTTATCAAAGTTATAACTCCTGTCTTGCTTTATTATTAGATTCATTTTTTGAGTCACTTGTTATGTTCCAGGAACTATATATACACTTTAACATTTAATCATCACAAATACTCTATGGTTGTTGATATTTACCCTTCCTTCTTCCATTTTGCAGATGATGTAATTGAGCCTCAGAAATGAAGACAGGAATTGACTCCAAGCTCTGTCTGTGCAACAAGTTTTAACTTATCAGCACTGAGCTCATCAAATTCTCCTCTAAATATGCCTTTTTTGTATTACAGATTTATTAAAGTTTAATTCACATAAAAACAATTTTTTTAAAAAACAAAGTTTTGCTCTTGTTGCCCAGCCTGGAGTGCAATGGTGCAATCTCAGCTCACTGCAACCTTCGCCTCCTGGGTTCAAGTGATTCTCCAGCCTCAGTTCCCCAAGTAGCTGGGACTACGGCATCCGCCATAATGCCCAACTAATTTTTGTATTTTTATAGAGATGGAGTTTCTCCATGTTGGCCAGGCTGGTCTCACACTCCTGACCTCAGGTGATCAACCTACCTTGGCTTCCCAAAGTGCTGGGATTACAGGGGCCAGCCACCACACCCAGCGCTCACTCTTTTAAAGTATGCAATTCAATGGTTTTTACTATAGTAACAGAATTAAGTAATCATCCCCAATATCCAATTCCAGAATGTTGTCACTAACCCTCAAGGAAACCCTGTGTCCATTAGCAGTCACTTCCCATTCCTCCAATCCCACCACTGACAACCACCAATCTGCTTTTTGTCTCTACAGATTTCATATTCTGACTATTTCACATGATTCTACTTATATGAAATATCTGTGTCTGGCTCCTTTCTTTTGTCTCTGGCATCTTTTACTTACCATAATGGCTTCAAGGTCCATCTATGTTGTAGCATAAATCAGTACTTAAACCCTTTGTAGGGCTAAATAATATTCCAATGTATGGATATACCACATTTTGTTTATTTATTAATATTCATCAATGGATAAACACTCGAGTTGTTTTCACTTTTTTGCTATCATGGGTAATATGCCAGGAACATTCATGTGTAAGTTTTTACATGGACATATGTTTTCAATTTTTGTGAGTATATATCTATGAGTGGAATTTCTGGGTTACGTGGTAACTCTATGTTTAACTTTTTTTCTCTTTTTTAAGACAGAGTCTTGCCCTGTCATGTAAGCTGGAGTGCAATGGCGTGATCTCAGCTTACTGCAATCTCTACCTCCCAGGTTCAAGCAATTCTCCTGGCTCAGTCTCCCGAGTAACTGGGATTACAGGTGCATGCCACCACTCCCAGCTAATTTTTTTCTATCTTTAGTAGAGACAGGGTTTCACAATGTTGGCCAGGCTGGGCTCGAACTCCTGACTTCGTCATCTGCCCACCTCAGCCTCCCAAAGTACTGGGATTACAGGCATGAGCCACCACGTCTGGCCTCTATGTTTAACTTCTAAGGGACTGCCAAAGTGCTTTTTACAATGTCTTCATCATTTTATGTTCTCACCAGCAATGTATGAGGGTTCTAAGTTTCCCACATCGTTTCCCACATTATTTTCCAACATCTCTTCTTTATTATGCCATCCTGGCAGGTATGAAATGGTATCTTACTATGATTTTGAATTGCATTTCCTCAATGACTTAAAATGTTGAGCATCTTTTCTTTTTTTTTTTTGGCAGTTAAAACTCTTTTAATATAGGGAGTATAGACATATACAGTAATGTTAAACATTTTTAAGGCAGATAGACCTCCAAAAATTTCATGGTTAACTTCTAAAAGAAAAATAGAAAATACAATTTCTAAAGAAGTAAGGTTTGTTTAGTATGTTTTATTCCAGTACTAAATAGGGAAGAAAATGGGGGAAAAAAAAAAAACAGAGAAAACAGTTCGGTGGATGCAGACAAAAAATAATTATTTTTAAAAATGCAAATATGCTAGCATTTACAATGAATATAAATACATAAGTTGTACTAAATTTAAAAGCAGACATTGAGTAGATTTTTTCAGACTAGCAATACAAAAAAATATATATGCCAGGTAAATATTAACTAAAGGAAACCTGGTCTTGAGATATTAATCAGACCTAATAGATTTTAGTACAGAATCATTAAGAGGAAGAAATATAGTTATTATGCAGTGATAACTTTTTTCTCAATCAGCAGGAAGATACTATAACACCCAAATACATAAGGAAAATATGAAAGAATTACAAGGTAAATAGAAAATTCAACATCATAGTTGAAAGGATATTAAATTTCTTTCTATTCTTTTTATTCTTTTTTTTATTGCATTTTAGGTTTTGGGGTACATGTGAAGAACATGCAAGATTGTTGCAAAGGTACACACGTGGCAGTGTGATTTGCTGCCTTTCTCCCCATCACCTATATGTGGCATTTCTCCCCATGCTATCTCTCCCCAACTCCCCACCCTCCACTGTCCCTCCCCTATTTCTCCCCAACAGACCCCAGTGTGTGATGTCCTTTCCCTGTGCTCAACATGAAAAGATGCTCAACAACCAAAATGTTGAGCATCTTTTCATGTGCTTACTGGCCATTTGTAAATCTTCTTTGGAGAAATGTCTATTCAAATTATTTGCTCATTTTCAGTTGGGTTATTTGTCTTTTACTGTTTAGTTACGGGAGTTTTTAAGTAGATTCTAGACACAAATCCCTTATCAGGTATATTACTCGCAAATATATTCTTCCATTTTGTGAGTTGTCGTTTAACTTTCTTGATGGTTTAACTTTGAAACATATAAATTTTTATTTTTATTTTATTTTTTTGAGACAGAGTCTCACTCTGTCACCAGGCTGGAGTGCAGTGGTGCAATATTGGCTTACTGCAACCTCCGCCTCCCAAGTTCAAGCAATTCTTCTGCCTCAGCCTTCCAAGTAGCTAGAACTACAGGGGTGTGCCATCACACCCAGCTTATTTTTTTTTATATTTTTTAGTATTTTTTTTATATTTTTTAGTAGAGACATGTTGGCCAGGATGGTCTCGATCTCTTGACCTTGTGATCCACCACCTCGGCCTCCCAAAGGGCTGGAATTACAGGCGTGAGCCAACACATCTGGCCTAAAATTTTAATTTTAATGAAGTCAAATTCATCTGAATTTTTGTTGTTCATACATTTGCTGTCATATCTAAGAAACTGTTACCTTATCCAAGGTACTGAAGATTTATTTCTATATGTTCTTCTAAGAGTTTTGTAATTTAACTCTTAGGTTTAGGTCTACAGTCAATTTTGAGTTAGTTTTTGAACATAATGTTAGGAAGTGGTATGACTTGTTTCTTTTGCATATGGATATACAGTTGGCCCAGTACCATTTGTTGAAAAGACTTTTTTTTCCTTTGAATTATCTTAGTACCCTTGTAGAAAATGGAAGGGTTACTTTCTAGACTCTCGATTTTCTCCCAAGGGTCTATATATCTATCCTTATGCCAATCCTTATACCACACTGCCTTGATTACTGTAGCTTTGTAGTACACTTTAAAATGAGAAAGCATGAATCTTCCAAGTCTTTTTTCCTCAAAACTTTTTTGGCTATTCTGGGTCCCCTGCACTTTCATATGAATTTTAGGAGGAGTTTGTCTAATTATGCTGGGATTTCAGGATTGCTCAGAACCTGTAGATCAGTTAGGAAACACTGTCTTCTTAATTCTCCCAGTCCTTGAACATGAGATATACTTCTATTTATTTAGGTCTCTTTTATTTTAATGGTGTTTTGTAGTTTTCAGTGTATAAGTTTTGCGCTTCCTTTATTAAATTTAACCCTGAGGTTTTTAAAAAATTCTTTTTTATGTTTTTGTAAATGGAATTGTCTCCTTCCTTTCTTTTTGGCTTGTTCATTGCTAGTGTATGGAAACACAATTGGTTTTTGTATATTGTTCTTTTATCCTGCAACCTTGCTGAACTCACTGATTAGTTCTAAAAGATTTTTGTACTTGAATTCTTCAGGATTCCCTGTCTATATACATGAGACATTCCTGGGTGGAGGCTAAAATTCCTGGATGGTCTTTTCAAATCAAAACCTCCCATTATTTGTAAGCATAGCCTTCTCTTACCCCATTCTAATGAACTTTTTTTGTTTTTGTTGTTTTATTCATTTTTACCACCTAGTATTCACGTCCTCTATTCTGAAAATTGTACCTTTTTTTTTCCCCAGGAATATATTCTTTCCCTCCCACTCTGTCCATAGTCTTCAGAGAATGTAGCTCCAGGAATGGGCATGTAATATAAGCTTGACCATCATATGCATCTGGCTACTATTAGTTCAGTCTGGGAACATGGCACAATTAGGACCAATGGGTTGTAATCTCAGGACTTTGAGAAGCATATGCAAGATCATATAGTTGTCTTTTCTGACAGACTTATTAGAGTCAACACAGAGAAAAGCAGAGAAGAGAGATCGAGAGAGATTGGGTCTGATTATTTCACTTTTGCCCAGAATCACATTACACCAAGAACTCAATCTAGCCCTTGACTATTTCAGTGTGTGAACCAATAAATTCTCTTTATGCATTAGGCAGTTATCTGTCACCCATACTGATGTTATTTTAGACCATGTGGGAGGCATTGCTACTCATAAGAAACCAGTCTTCTCCCTTTGCAACTCCTAAAGGCTTTATTTTTAAGTGAATTGTCTAGCAATTAAAGAATAGCAAACACTTAAAAAAAAATACATTTTATGTTTTAATTCTATAAAGGAAGCCCAAGTCAACAAAAATGATTTTCATTAAGGGCATGCATATTTGAATTATTTAGTTCTACATTTGGCAATGCACTTGGCTTGAATTCCACGTGTAGTCCCTCTGGTGGCTAGTTTAACACAAAACAGTCCAGCCTTCCTTTTCCCCCAGCAGTTTTTGCTAATGGTGACTTTGCTATCAGAGGGTCTAGGACCACGCAGACTCAGCTCCATGGTATTTTTTAAATGAATCCCCTTAGCTGGAAAGAGCCAGCTTCTATTTAGCAAGACAGTCTGTTAGAGGGAGTTTTGCATTATATTCAACCAGTGTTAACCAAGAAAAAAATAATCCTTCCAATTATCAGTTCCACAAGGGAGGCTGTTGACTTTGACTCATTTCTATAGCTCATGAACCCAACCTTGAATTCCAGAGAGAGAAAGCTACCCTCAGCTTGCAATTTAACAAGTTCTGCACTTCACAAGAAACTGCAGAGGTTTTTAGCTCCGGGTACCATCCCTCTGGCTCCATTCTTTTAGCTAATAGAGAACAGGATATTACTCTAGGGAAGAAGGTTCTTTTATCTCCCAGCTGTAGCTTTCTCTAGAGAAAGGGGATTGTGGAGGTCAGAGCATGGTCCTTCCCTGAATAGATGGATTGAATTATTAGTTGACACCTTTATAATCCTTTCCTAAGTGAAGGCAAGCAACAGTGCTTACCAGCGTGGATTTAAAGCTCCTCATACATGGATCAAAAATTTGCCACTCGCACTCACTAGAATGTGTCGGTGGAAAAGGTCCTGAACCAGTCTGAGCCTTAACTCCTTTTCTGTAAAAAGCAGTTAATAAAGCCTACCTCATGAGACTAATTTGATAACTGCATATGATAATGCTATAAAATGCACTTAGCTCATGGTATCTAATAGGAGTTTCTCAAATATGATGTTATTTTTGTGACTGTTTAATCCTCAGTGAGAATAGTTAGTATCAGATATCCCCGCCTCCCTCTAAGGCGGCACATTCCCAGTTCATTTTCAAAACTCCAATAGCCAAGATGAGCAAACTTTGTGACTGAGGCTTAACCAAGATGGCATTATCTACCCCCAGGGCGCTCTGAAGGATAGGTATTCCAGTACTTTATGGAATCATAGTCCTCTAAATGTCAAGGATTTAAAAATGTATATTGCTTGCCATTTTTTTTCTTCTGTCTCCCTTTCTTTTTGTGTCTTGTTTGTTTGTTTTCTAGAGACAGAGTCTTACTCTGTTGTCAGGTTGGATTGCAGTGTCACGATCTTGGCTCACTGCAACCTCCACCTCCCAGGTTCAAGTGATTCTCCTGCCACAGCCTCTCGAGTAGCTGGGATTACAGGCACGCACCACCACGCCCAGCTAATTTTTTTTTTTTTTTTTTTTGGTAGAGATGAGGTTTCGCCATGTTGGCCAGGATGGTCTCAATCCCTTGAACTTGTGATCCACCTGCCTCAGCCTCCCAAATTGCTGGGATTACAGGAGTAAGCCATCACGTCCAGCCTGTCTCCCTTTCTTATTCCTGAGTTTTACAAGTGTTGAGGGGTTCTGCCATTCAACTTTCCAGATCTATCTGTTTTTATCCTACCAGGTTCACTTGAAGCCTCTCTTCTGAAATTTGACCACAAATGACAAAGAATCATGAGTTGGTTCCACTGAGCATCCACCCAGAATGATGACTCCCAAGCTAACGCCATTTTTCAACCATCACAGTGGAGTGAATGATGTGGACATTAGCACCCCTACTTACAGTCATTGATGAAGCTGCTTTTGGCAGTCAGAGCGCCTAAGTGTGACTCCAACAATGGTGAGGGGGAGACTTGGAAGGGAAGATAAATGAGCTCACTGTGCCTATGTATTTTGGAAGTCAAGGCTACTACCAGGTGATTCAAGAAATGGGATACAAAAGAAATGAGTTTTGTTACCTAAAAAGAGGAAAGGCTTACAACAAAGGCAAACTCTGGAAAGAAAGAATAGCCAGGGTTGCCCAATTTCCACCTCTTCTAATCATGGCATTCATCTAATTTATGTCTCTAGCCAAGGAAAAATGCAATGCCTCCTTTACAAGTTTGTTCTGCTGGAGATGGTGATTATTAAAGCAATTTGTTAGGGGCAGATTGCCTACATATTAAAGCAAGATAATCATATTGGAGAAGCTTGCCTGAAGCAGAGATTCAGCTGGAATGGCCACTGCACACAAGTCTGTTTTTCAGACCTGGGTAATGATGAGCACATTTAGTGACCAAGATGCATGGTACAATTTAATGGGATTTCCCCCAAAATATATGTGGTAATGGGATTAAGCCTGCTTAAACAGTGGATACTTTTGGAATCCTGCTTTAAGAGAACATAACTTACCAATTAGATCCCAGCCTCGTACAGGGGAGGAAAAAGTTAAATCTGCCACTGGAGTTGATGTATTCATTCAGCAAATATTTATCTAACACCTACTCTGCACAAGGGGCTGGAAATTAACATTTGGAGAATAAGAAAGACATAGTGTCTGGTTTTGTAAGGTTTCCATGCCGGTGAAGGAGATCAAACATAGCATCGCACAGTTAGATAATTACAATCATGACAAATGCTTTAAAGGAGAACTACAGGGCACTTTGCATGTGAGTATTAGGGGAACTCACTCTAATCCAGACAATCAGAGGTTTTCTTGAGGAAGAAGCATTTAAGCTAAACACTAACAGATGAGAATTAGTTAGGTGGGGTGGAGAATAAAAAACGTGTTCCAGGCAAAGAATATGGCATATGCCAAGGCTGGAAGTCAGGAACAACAGAGTTACCTGGTGTGGTTGGAGCTAGGAGAGAAGAGGAGAAGAGAATGAAGGTGCTGGAAAGGTTGTTAGAAGCCTTGGCACATGCTGTACTCTTGCCTGGAACACAACATAGTGCTAGAACATGCAAGCAAGGCCATGGTCAGGATTTGGCTGCAGCCTAAGAGCAATGGGGAGCTACTGAGGGACCCCAAGTGAGTGGCCTGGCAGTAGTTTAGCATTATTGAAAGATCACTGTGGGCCAGGGGTGGTGGCTCACGCCTGTAATCCCAGCACTTTTGGAGGCCAAGGCAGACGAATCACGAGATCAGGAGTTAGAGACTAGCCTGGCCAACATGGTGAAACCCCGTCTCTACTTAAAAATATATATATAAAAATTAGTTGGATGTGGTGATGTATGCCTGTAGTCCCAGCTGCTCAGGAAGCTGAGGCAGGAGAATCACTTGAACACAAGGGGTGGAGGTTGCAGTGAGCTGAGATTGCGCCATTACACTCCAGCCTGGTGACAGAGTGAGACGTCACCTCAAAAAAAAAAAAAAATTAGCCAAGTGTGGTGGTGCATGGCTGTAATCTCAGCTCCTTGGGAGGCCGAGGCAGAAGAACTGCTTGAACCTGGGAGACGGAGGTTGTAGTGAGCCGAGACTACTGCACTCCAGCCTGGGGGACAGAGAGACTCCATCTTAAAAAAATAAAAATTTAAAAAGTACTTATATCTATTCATTTAGTCCTACAAACAACCCTCTGCAATAGATACTATCATTATACTCATTTTACAGACAAGAAAACAGATTCACAGAGCCAGGGCCACCCCAGCAAACAGCATAGTTAGGATTGAAAGCAGTTGAGTCTGAGTGGGTATTAAAGAAAAACAAGTTTCCATACCACTTACTAGGCAACAACAGGCAGAAATAGAGGTTGAAATTTATGTTAATCACCTTCTGTGATTCTACACTCTCAATAAATTCAGATAGAAAAACCTGAGTTGACTGCACAGAGGCACTGCGCTCTGAAAAATTTAACACGGTGCCACACTTATAAAGAATGAAACAGACTGGATGTCAGTTCCACAGCATTCCAAATGTTCCCTCCCTTCGCCTCATGACAAAGGAACAGCAACTTCAATTTCTATGCCAACGAATCACGCCCCAGCATTCCAAGAGACTTTGCTGGGGAGGAAGTACGGTGGTTTAATGGTATAGCATGCTGTGCTGGGTTAACAATGGAAAGCAGACACAGCAGTGTGGGCTCCAGCTTGCATTTACAGAAGGGAGTTCAGTTGGGTGTCTGGTCGAGCTGGCTTAGTCCAGACAGGGAAAGCCTGAATGTCTGAATGTCTCCTACGGAGAAGTACAATGGAATGATACAAATCTGCAAACTTTCAAGTCCTGTGGAAACTGACTGTCTCATTCAGGATGTTTCACTGGCAACCCCAGCAAGGATGACAACGGGTTGTATAAGGTGGCACTTGGAGAATTAAACTTTTCATGCCATCATTTGGTACAAAGATTATTGGATACTGACATGCAATGATGCTGTGTGATGTTATTCATTTAATACCTGCTTCCCCAGTGAACCCCATGAGGGCAATAGTTCAGTCTGTCTGACTCAGTGCTACAGCTCAGCACTTAGCATGATGCCTATAATAATAATAGCAACAATGAAGAGGAGAAGAAAAAAGACGCTAAAGAGGAAGAAGAAGAGGACAAAGAAAAAGGAGAAAGATAACAGTTTGCATATATTACATAATTATGATAAGCCCATTATAGTCTAAAAGCCTTCCGTGAATTGTCATTGAATTCACGGAATCCTATGAGATGGAGTTTATTACTGTCTCGGATTACAAATGAGGAAACTGAGGCACTGTGAACTGCAGTAACAGCCTGACTCTGCCACTAAGTGATAGAGACAGGATTTGAACCCATGTGCTGACATCACGGTCTGTGCTCTTGACCACTACACAGTGGTACCTACTGTAAAGAGAGGAGACAGGTCAGTTCTTGTGGAATGAATAAGTAAGTGTTTCAGAAATGCTCACAGTAGTAGGGGGTGTAGTCAGGAAGTAAATGAATGCCCTCCTAGAAGGATATATTGGAATCCCAAGGGAGTTTTTTTCAAACTACCCATCTGTTTCATAGTTCCTCCCACCCCACGGGATGAAAAGCCTTGCGGTGACCTTTAGTGATTGGAAGTATGTTTTCTCACTCAAGTGAATAGGGAGGAAAAAGAAAAACAGCTTTGGAAATGATTGTTCTAGACCAGCGGTTCCCAAACCTGCCTGCACATTAGACTAAACCAGGGAATTTATAAAAATACTAATGCCTGTGCCCCACCTTAAATTGAGTAAATTAGAACTCCTGGGGGTGGGGCCTGGACATTGGTATTTCTTAAAAGCCACCAAGGGAATTCAGTATATGGTCAAGACTGAGAAGCACTGATCCACTCTCCTCATCAAAAAGCAACCAAGGGATGGCTCCAGGCCCACCTCATTCCTCTTCTTTAAATATTAGCTTAGAGGTACAGGCATCAAGAGTGTTTGATATTTAAAAGTTCAATTCAACTAACATTTCATGAGCACCTCCAGGTTTTTTTATTTCTAATTTTTGTGGGTACACAGTAGGTGTATATACTCATGGGGTATAGGGGATATTTTGATACAAGCATCCTATCTGATATACATCCTATCCTCATGTGTAATAATCACATCAGGGTAAATGGGTTATCCATCACATCAAGCATTTATCCTTTGTGTTACAAACAATCCAATGAAGTTCTTTATTTTTAAATGTACAATTATATTACCATTATAGTTACCCTGTTGTGATATCAAATGCTAGATCTTATTCATTCTTGTTTTCTTACCCATTAACCATCCCTACTTCCCTCTTTTTGAAAAGATGTCTTAGTCTGCTTTCATTTTGCTAATAAAGACATATCCAAAACTAGGTAATTTATAAAGGAAAGAGATTTAAAGGACTCACAGTTCCATACGGCTGGGGAGGTCTCACAAACATGATGGAAGGTGAAGGAGGAGCAAAGGTACGTCTTACATGGTGGCAGGCAAGAGAGCATGTGCAGGGGAGCTGCCCTTTATAAAACCATCAGATCTCCTGAGACTTATTCACTATCATGAGAACAGCACTGGAAAAGCCTATCCTCATGATTCAATTTCCTCTCACTGGGTATCTCCCATGACACGTGGGAATTATGGGAGCTACAATTCAAGATGAGATTTGCGTGGGGACACAGCCAAACCATATCAAGAGACAAAAAGGCACAAAGCACAACTTTGATCTTTTATGGCCTCAGAGCTTAATAATGGAATAATACAAGCATAGAGATGAGTATATAACATAGTTATAATACATAAGGGAATATCTTAGAGATAGGAAGGAGGAAGATGACCAACAGGGAGAAAGGCCCTCATAGAAAGTGGAAGAGTCTCTCTGGGCAGCTAAGAAAAATGCCATAGTACAGAGAAAATGGATGCAGAAGAACAAAGCAAAGACGGGATTTCTTTTCTTTTTAATTTTTTTTCTGAGTTAATTGTAGATTCACATGCAGTTGTAAGAAATAGAGAGAAATCCCATATATCCTTCACCAGTTTTTCCCGATGGTAACAACTTGCATAACTATATTCCATATCTCATCTCTTTTCTTTTTTGATAAAAGGCTCTGAGAATGAGCATATTAAAAAAAAATTTAACTATCCTATCAGATAATTTAATTATGAGCATGAATCAACATTGTATTTCAAATCTGTGGCAAAGGCAAGAGACTTTGCTGACCTTGGAAGGGACATTTTCTGGGAAAAGAGAAAAAAGAGATAATCACTGTTAGACTGAATACATGTAAAAAGAATGCCTGGTTAAGAAGATCATTAGACCCTTGACTGACAGTCGGCTAAGTAAGTGGGTAGATAGTTTCCCAGAAGAGGTCATAATCTCATTAAAGTTTAATGTAAAACTGCTTAAGCATTTTATCACAAATCTTACTTTCCTTCCTAGTAGGAGGTTATGAATTACTTCATGAGAAAAACTTTTGTTTCAAACCAGATTTGGGACAGTTTTTCTGTATCATAAGCCAGGGATCTGAGTGAAACATTGAGTACCCACATTGAATTTTGGAAGGAATAAACACAATAGCAAGAACTGAGGCCCTGGGGAAGATAACCCAGAAAGGAAACCCATACAAGACAGTCCAACAATATGGAAACTTTAGTTTCTGTGTGACAAACATGACTTGATATTTGGTCTGTCTTGGCCTTGGTTTCAAAGAGATACCCTACACTCTTATAATAATCCTTGTGTGTGCTTCTGTTTAACCAAGCGCAGTTGTCTTGTTTCTAAAAACATAGATTCCCCCCAACATACCCCAGCGTATAGTGCTCCCCTCCCTGTGTCCATGTGTTCTCATTGTTCAACACCCGTCTATGAGTGCAACAAAAGCCAAAATAGACAAATGGGACCTAATCAAACATCTCTTTGAATATATATGTTTCACATATGTTTCAAAAAAATGTGTCAATTTATAGTCATATCTCAAGTGAAAATAAGTAAACCATTATGATTGGATTCTTCCTTTAAGATACCTTTGCCTCTCCACAGTCTCTCTCTAGTTGACAGATAGACTATTCTTTTAAAATATAGATGAGTTTCCTTGTCA
The DNA here is from genome assembly GCA_963574635.1 of Cheracebus regulus. NCBI lineage: Eukaryota > Metazoa > Chordata > Mammalia > Primates > Pitheciidae > Cheracebus > Cheracebus regulus. The sequence continues at coordinate 35,645 of CAUYQU010068983.1, forward strand.
TCGTGCTGATTAAAATTCTCTAAAGGCTTCCAGTGAAATGCCACAGCTTTAAGATGCTACATGAGAAAGCCCTGTTCAACATTTGTCTCCATTCCCTCCATGACCCCAAAGTGACATATTTACAGTCACACAGCATCCTTGCTCTTTCTCGAACAGACCAAGCTTCAACCAGTCTGAGGGCCATCACCTCAGCTCTCCCTGCTTCTCAGAAGGCATTTTATCCAAATCTTTAGGTAGCCGGCACCTGTTCTTTCTTTATCCAGCATTAACTCAAAGCTACCTCCACAAAGTGTGCTTTCTCAGTCGCCTTATCTAAAGTAATGCTAATTCTGCCTGCCCCTGCCCTCCTGATCCACCAGTCCTTATTTTCATAGTACCTATTCCAGGTATATTTGATTAAGTGTTTATGATCTGTCTCCAACACCCCAAATGGTAAGTCCCATATCTATCTTGTTTAGTGCATAACATAACATTGAACACTAGATAATTTAGTTTATCATAATTTTTAAAACTTACTTAAAAAAATTAGTCTGCCATGCCTAGAACATATTTATTAAATAAATATGTGATTTAATGAAGGAGGGACTAAAATAATAAATACATAAATGAGGATAGTGGAATTTGACTCATCTCATTCAGCTTCTCTCTTTTCTGATGGTTATAAAGGAACAGTTACTTTCCTGTGGGAAGGAAAAGAAAGGAATCCATTATTCCCCCACTTCTTGGGGCTTTATTCCAAATAAGTAGGGACTAAGGAAAATTAGTTTAAAATATTATGATGAACTAAATCTAGTGTTCAATGTCATGTTACCTGACTGCCATGTTCTTCAATCCTTCTCCAAGTAAACACTCATGTAGAGTTTGTTAATTGATATTAAAAATGAAAGGGGAAAATACACAGACGTCATGTGTATCCAGTTTCACACTTATTAATCAGTAAAAATACTGGCTCCTGTATTGTTCTGCTTTTGGCAAACAGACACAAGAGCAATGGGAAATACAGGTGTTTCAGAGGAAAATGACAGCGGATGGATAGCTCCCTAAGATGAATGTTTTTGAACTATTTTCAAAGCTATGCTACCTTTTCTCTTATAAATTGTGGAGACTTGGATTTTCTTTGACTTAAAGCAGAGTCTAGAGATGAGTGACAGTCACTAATTAAAGAGGCACTATGCAGTTCAAATTTTAAAAGTAACAACTACGACAATGCACATTTTTATATTTCCTTGTGTAAGTGGATTTTATCATCTCTTGTAGTGATTCAGACATTAGGTAAGATAGGTAAGTATCACTAGACAGGCATCGATAGAAATGGAACAAAGATCAGGAGCAGAATGAAACTCTATTCTTTTCAGTCCTTGACAGTTTCTTTTATTTAAAGTTTCCAAGTATTATGCCTGAATGCCACTTTTTAAACCATTGTGATAAAAAGCTCATTATCAAGGGCATCACAAACAAAAGGAAAATTGTTTCTTGGTTTTTAAAAAATGAAGAGTAATTATTAAGCCTGAGAAATAAAATCACTTCGTTCTTTTTCTTGTTGTTCAGTTCATATTTTTTCTTTACCTTTAGCTTTAAATGATATCTAGTCCAGAAGCATGCGGCCATGGGATCCCTTCATGGTGCTTCTCCTGGGAAAAGCAACAATGACGAGAAAAAGCTTGGAATGAAAACAGCAAAGATAAAGTCTATATTCAAAAGCATTGAGAAGCTAAAATATTGATAAGCTACACTATCTGTAGGCTATGAATATCTGCATATTTTTTCTGACGCCGAGGCCATACATTTTATGGTGAAGGTTTTGTGTGAAAGCGTGCATTGCAGTGCCTCATTTCATTATTATAGGATATAAATACTCACATAGGATATTATTCCTCACAGAGGATCTATAGCTATATCTGGCACTGTGAGTTTGATTCCTGAATAGATCACTTAAAATCTGGAAGAGAAGAAGGAGAGAGAGACAGGGAGAGAGGGGAGAAACAGAGAGAGAGAGGCAGGGGGAGAGAGAGGAAGAAAGGAGGGAAAGAAGGAAAGAGGAGGGGAGGGAAGATGAAGGGATGGGAGGGGAGGGGAGGAAAGGGAACAGGGGAGGGGAAGGAAGGAAAAAGGAAGGAAAAAAAGTTGGTTTAAAAATTAGCAACCATAAAAGCCCTAAGTTCACGAAAGAAACAAGTCAAACTTTTTGGTAAAATGTGATAGTTTAATGAAGAAGTCACATCATACGTATTTATCCAGCTAATCTTATTCTATAATAGAATCCACTACATAAAACTTTGGAAATGTTATAAAGCATTGACCCGGTAGCTATTTCAGAGCCCTGTATGTACAGACTTTCATTTTATTGAAAAATAAGATACCATGGCATTACTTGGAAGGCTGATGGGAGCATCAGCTAAATATTGTACACCCTGACTTTTTAAATTTTATTTTAAGAAAAATTTACTAATTGTTCTATAACCAAAATAGCAACATGGGTTATATTACTAAAGGCAAGAAACTACCTACAGAAATATATATTTAAACATAAACTCAAAACACCCTATGTGACTGCACTTCAATTATTCTTTTGCCTTTAGTATGAACCACTGGGTCTCACCATTACTATCACATGCCAGAATTAAGTAGCATATTCCCAGAGGCCAACTCCATTAGAAGCACATGGACTCTGTCACTCTAAGTCAGCTGTGAACGGGAAGAAGACACAAGTGCAGAAAGGCTAAGGAAGTCTTCTCTCTCTAGGTAAAAGGTTCAATGCCATTTTTATCATGCATTTTAAACCAATGACTTTGTCATAATCTCTGGGGAAGCTTCCCATTTACTTAATAAATTATTTATTGGTTATGGTAACTCCAGCACACACAAAAAAATTGTTTATTCACAAGCCATTCGCTGGTGATCTTTATCTGAGGTGTACTTTCTAGTTCTGTCTGATGTCTGTAATGCAAAAATGTTGGATAGCAGTGAAAAAATGGTATAGTAAAGTTAGGTGACTTGATCCAGTTGAAATAGTTATATATACTCACAGTATGATAGGCGTGTTTAAGCTTCAGGCTTCCATTGGCATCACATTCAAAGCATGGACTATATTTAGGGTAATCATATAATTTATGGTCCTGGCCACAACAATTTTGGAAGTAGAAGAGGGCATTATTAATACACCAAAAAAGCAAGCACTAAACTATGTATGTCTCAGGCAAATTCGGTGTATGGTCACTTAATTATCTCATGATTCTACCAAAGAAAGTTCCATGGTTTCAACTGAAAGCTGGTTTAATTACTGAAAAACATGCACAGTTCAGGGGAAAATCTAGGTGGGTCAACATAAGTTCACTAGGCCTTAGGAAAGAAACAGATGAGAAGATGTTATATTTATGCTTTTTTTCTCTTTTAAAATATTGCCTTTGTGTTAAATAAAACAATAAAATCTTAAAATTTCTGGTGAAATGGTTGAGTTACATTTTCTTCTTTACTGTAAATTTAATTCCCTATTTAGAAGTATTTATTAAGCTTTAGAACATTCATTTATTCAATAATTCATGCAATCATTAAAAATTATTAATATTTTGCCATGTCCTGGCACAGTTCCCACTGCAAGGGCTACAAATACGAGTAAGATAAAGTCACTGCCCTAAAAAAGTTACAGAAGATCAAGAGAGTCTATAACAAACAGTGAAATATGTATATGATAATAATGTTAAAAATTCATACAGCATGTTATGGAAGGTTTTTGAAGACAATGGCTCATTGACACATATGTATTCTGTTAATCATGTAAAGAGAACCACACAGATACGGTCCGTCCCTCATGAAAACAACATTTAACTTACATAAGGTTTGAAGCGAGAGAACAGAAACCACAATGAAATTAATGTTTAAAAAATTTTAGATAGCAACCATTAAAAATATGTATTTTTTAAATGTATAAATATTTTTTAAATGTGCCCATTTCAGAAAATGGACCCAGTTTTTTCCCTTTCCCCTATATTTTCAACTCACTGAATCTGAATTAACCTACTGACTCTATGACAAACAGAATGTTGGGGAACCAAGTTTGGAAGTTTTAAGCCTGAGCTTAAGAGACCTTGAATGCTTCCTTCTGCTCTGGGGACCCCTAATATTGCAGCCTAGTGAACAACCAGGGATAACCTCTTGTCTGATAAAAGAGGAGAGCCATGTTGCTGCTAGCTGACAATCATCTAACTTGCAGCCTGACCACAGAGTCATGAGTGAGCCCAGAAGAGACTAGAAAAATATCCAGCAAAACTTGGCACAAATATCCAGCAAAATGCAGCATAAAAGGACCATCACAAGAACCAAACATCAGGCAAGCAATCACAGTTTCTGGCATTACTTTATATTGCTGAAAAAGGCATTGAAGAGGGTAGGAGAGACTGTCTTGAATGGCCAATGCTACCCCTCCCCTATCCCCTGGCAGTAGCCATGTGGCATGGGGAGAGGGAGAGTACAGTGACTAAGAGTTTTTACATTGAACTCAGTCCCATCCTGTCACAGAGAAGAGCAAGCCATGCTGAGTTCAGCTAGCACTCATACATGGAGAGAGCACTGGACCAGACCTAGCCAGAGGGTATTCATCCATCCCTATGGCTGAAACTCGAGTTTCTCAGCAAGCCTTGCCTTGCCTTGCCACCGTGGGCCAAAGTGCTCTGGGACCCTAAGTAAATGTGAAAGGCGGTATAGGACACAAAGACTGAAATTCCTGGGAAACTCCTAGTGCTGAGATAGACTCAGAGCCAGTGGACTAGTATAGCACGTGACCTAGGGAGACACCAGGCTGAGGGAGTGCTTGTGCCACTCCCACCCAAACTACAGGCAGTGCAGCTCACAGCAACCAAAGTGATTCCCTCCTTCTGCTTAAGGAGAGGAAAGTGTAAGGTAAAGAGGTATTTGTCTTGCATCTTTGATATCAGCTCAGCCTCAGTAGGATAGGGCAGAGTCATGATGTCCCCATTCCAGGCCCTAGCTCATGGATGACATTTCTAGACACACTCTAGGCCATAGGGAACCTACTGCCTTGAAGGGAAGGACCAGTCCTGGCAAGACGCATCACCTACTCACTAAAAAGCTCTTGGGGCCCTGAATAACCAGCAGCAATACCCAGGTAGTATGCCATAGGCCTTGGGCTCTGAGACATGCTGACTTCAGCTGTGACCCAGGACATTCCGAGCTATGGTGGCTATGGTGAAAGAAACCTTCTGTTTCTGAAAAGCAAAGATAAAAGTAAAGGGGATTTGTCTTGCACCTTAGGTATTAGCTTAGCCACAGTGGTGTAGAGAAACGAGTAGGCTCTTGTGGTCCCTGAGTTCAGGCCTAGGTTCTTGGGCAGCATTTCCAGACCTGCTCTGGGACAGAAAGGAGTCCACTTCCCTGAAGTCTGTGTCCCAGACCTGACAGGATTCACCACAAGCTGACTGAAGAGCCCCTGGGCTCTGCGTGAGCACTGGTGGTGGTCTGGCAGAATTCTGGCATGTGATAGTAATGGTGAGTCCCAGTGGTTCACACTAAAGGCAAAAGAACAAGTGAAGTGCAGTCATGTTGAGTTTACGTTGGTATTTTGGTTATTACGATAATTGGTAAAATTTTCTTAAAACTTAAAAAGTCAGACTGTGCAATATTTAGCTGATGCATCCATCAGCCTTCCAACTAATACCATGGTATCTTATTTTTTAATAAAATGAAAGTCTGTACATACAGGTCTGTAAACTACTGTTATTTTAAGTAGAAAGACTTAGTGATGAATGAACCAAAAGTAAGAAGTATATCCAAAAGAGAGAAAATTAGCACATTGAAGAAATATCTGCACTCCTATGCTTGTTGCAGCACTGTTCATGATAGTCAGGATTTGGAAGCAACCGACAAGTCCATCAACAGATGAATGGATAAAGAAAATGTGGTACATACACGCAATGGAGTACCATTCAGCCATAAGAAAGAATGAGACCCTGTCATTTGCAACAGTATGGATGGAACAGGAGGTCGTTATATGAAATGAAATAAGCTAGGCAAAGAAAGACGACACATGATCCCACACATTTGTGGGATCTAAAAATCAAAACAATTGAACTAATGGAGATAGAAAGTAGAAGGATGATTCCCAGAGTCTGGGAAGGGTAACAAAGGGAAGAGGGGAGGTTGGGATAGTTAATGAGAATGAAAAAAAATAGGTAGAAAAATGAATAAGACCTAGTATTTGATAGCACAACAGCATGATTATGGTTAATAATAAATTAATCACACATTTAAAAATAACTAAAAAAGTATAATTGGATTGTTTATAATACAAAAGATAAATACTTGAGGGGATGGATATTCCAGTCTCCATCATGTGATCATTATGTACTGCATGCTTGTATTGAAATATCTCATGTACTTCATAAATATGTATACCTACTATGTTCCTAAAAAAATTAAAAATAAAACATTCTTTAAAAATCAAACTGGATTATATGTAAATCCACACACATACAAATATGTATATACATAAATAACTATATTTTTATTGAAATATATATGTGCACGTGGGCCTATTATAGGTTTTACATATGAATTATCTTATATACACATACATATATATAGACATGTATGTCTTATGAATATATATATGTATTTGTGTGACTACAGACACACAAAAAATACTTTAGTGTCTTTGTTAAAATCTTTAATACATAATTTAGCAAAATAACAATAAGATTTTTTGGGAATTAAAATTGCATAATAAATTACTCATTTGCTGTTTGATCCCATGATTCCCAGGCAGGTTCAGACTCCTTTCTTCAGTGATCTTATTGCTCCTGAAAATGTGCAAATATTTTTTTTGAGACAGGATCTTGCTCTGTCACCCAGGCTGGAGTGCAGTGATGCAATCTTGGCTCACTGCAACCTCTGCCTTCTGGGTTCAAGCGATTATCCTGCCTTAGTCTCCCGAGTAGCTGAGATTGCAGGCACCTGCCACCACACCCCGCTAATTTTTGTATTTTTGTAGAGATGGGGTTTCACCATGTCGGCCAGACTGTCCTCAAACTAACCTCAGGTGATCTGCTGGCCTTGGCTTCCCAAAGTGCTGGGATTACAGGCATGAGCCACCGGGTCCCACTGTGAATTTTAACATGAGTCCAGAGTTCTTCATTTCCTTTCTTCTATCAGCTTATCAGAAAGAGTTTCTGCCAAACACCCCACGCCCAAAATAGAAGAGATGCATGACTAGTGTTTCTTATGTTGACTATGTGAAACTGCTATTGGATGTGTTCGTACGTGGAGAATGCACTATTTAAAAGAGGTACCCAAGTGTTGGCCCCTGTTGCTCTCAGAGCCCCAGATGATGAACAATTGTGCTAAATAGCTATAAAAGCAATAGCACAGTGGGGAAAAATGTTGGCATGGTGGGAAGCGAAGGGCCCTTAGAAATGCTCAGGTTGCTATTTCTCCTTCCAGCTGAGTTAGTGTGAAGACTATGCTTCCATGTATTGAAATCGCTTCTGAGTTAGTGTGAAGAATGTACTTCCATGTATTGAAATAGCTTCCGATGTATATGGCTTAAGTATTTTTTGAAAGAAAAAAAAAAGACTTTGTTACATCTCGCTCTATAAATTTATTTGACTAGAATTGCTAAACTCAGCAGTTAGAGAAAACAGAAATTTTGACTAGAAGTTCAGGGAAATGACTGAGGAGGCAACTATGTAGAAACATTGTATCTACATAAGTAAAGATATCCTGGGTTAAACACTTCCTATATGTTCCTACTTAGGAGGAAATGACTCATAGTAAATAAAATCCATAAAATTGGGTATTTCATATGTATCATTTAAGATGAATTGAGATGACCTGGAGATTACATACTTAAAACATGAAGTCAATACTGAAAATAAATAAAACATTGGAATTATGGATGGCCCAATTCTAGTAAGAAGAAAAGAATTCTCTTTTCTTCTTACTCTGTTCTCTCACTCCATGAAACCGCTTTCTTGCCCATGTTAAACTGACATGCCACTAACCCTCGAGTTTATATTTTTTATTCAGAAATCTTTTTATTTCTGTACCTGTGTATTCACTTGACTATGTCACTTTAAAATGTCACAAAGACACTGGATTCTCACTGAGTTCATAATTGAAATGATGATTTTCTCAGCAAGATTGGATTCCCTTCCACTTTCCTTTATTGGCAAATGTCCCAGCCATCCATCTAGTTCTGCGACTGAGAAATCTGGAAGTTATTTGTGACACTTGGCATTTCCTCACTCCAGATCTGATATTTATAAAGTCCTATCTGTTTTACTTACTAAAACCTCAGCAAATATCCACATATCTCCCTCTTCATTGTCATTTTCCTAGTGCAGTGTATGAGCAAGTGTTCTCCAGAAGAACAGAACTAATAGGATCTATGTATATATAAGAGGGAGTTTATTAAGAATTGACTCACATGATCACAAGGTAAAGTCCCATGATAGGCCATCTACACAAATTGAGGAGCAAAGAAGCCAATGGTGGATCAGTCCAAGTCCTAAAACCTCCAAAGTAGGGTATCAGACAGTGCAACCTTCAGTCTGTGTGCAAAGGCCCAAGAGCCCCTGGCAAACCACTGGTGTAAGTCCAAGAGTCCAAAAGCTGAAGAATTGGAGTGTGATATTCAAGGGCAGGAAGCATCCAGCATAGGAGAAAGAAGGCTGGAAGACTCAGCAGTTCTGCTCTTTTGTCTTCCCCTGCCTGCTTCTCCAGCTCTCTTGCCTAGCTGGCAGCTGATTTGATGGTGCCCACCCAGATGGAGGGTGGACCTACGTCTCCCAGTCAACTGACTCCAGTATGAATCCCCTTGTCAACACCCTCACAGACATGCTCAGGAACAATACTTGACATTCTTCAATTCGATCAAGTTGAAACTCAATATTAAGCATCACACGCAGCTGCTACCAATACTGCCTGGACTGCTTCACTGCTTCCACAGCCTCCAGCTTTTCCTCGCCATAGCTATACCCTTATCCTCTAATCCTCCCTCTCCACTGCAGCTTGCAACATTTTGTAAAAATGCAAATACAATCATTTTTCTATTCAAAAGTCTTCAATGCCTTCTTTTTTAATTACCGAGACAAAAATATTTATCATGGTCTAGAAGGTTCTGCATGAACTGAACTGTGCCATTTTTTCTAGCTGATTCCTCTCTCTTTTGAGTTCAGATGTTCGGATGATTCAGGCAAAGTAGTACCTTTGTTTCTAGGTATAAAACACGCCCCTTTCCTCATTGTTGGGTCTAAGTTACTCCCTTTGCTTCCACCCCATCCTCATCTTTCTCCTCCAGTAATTCCTACTCACTTTCAGATCTTAGCTAAGGTATGACTTCCTCAGGAAACTCGTTCCTGACCTTTATGTCCCAGGCTAGTAAGGTTCCTAGCTTAGCTTTATCATTCACATTATTTTTCTTTCAGAACAGTTGTAATTAGCAATTAAATACTTTCTTGATTGTTAGATTGGCTGTCTGGATTTATACTGGTCAATAAGGTAGCCAGTAGCACATAAAGCTCTATAAATTTACTCAAACATTAAAAAAATTGTTCTTTAATCAACCTATCCACTTTTCAAGTGTTCAATGGCCACATTATCTACTTATTACTGCATCAGACACTGCAAATACAAAACATTTCATCACTGCAGAAAGTTCTATTGGGCAGTGTAGGTCTTGATTCTAAGCTGTGTGAGAGTAGAGTCAATACCCATTAGCTCGGCATTAAAAGCCCTTCCTAGTAGATGCCTATATATATATATATATATATATATATATATATATATATAGTTAGTTTGTTATTAAAGGGAAATCTCCCCAGCCTTTAGATAGAGCTTTTTAATTCTATATTTTGAAATGACTTGATTAAAATTCTTCATACTGGATTTGTTTACTTCCTAAAAGTTTAATGAATCTGTTCATATGCTCATGTCACCATGGTTTAATATAGTTTACATGGATGGTCCCGTTTTTAATTCAGTATTGTCCTATAACTCAAAGCTAAAATTTTCCTAAATTTGATCCTAGGTACTGATGATTTAGTAACATCTCAAGATTAAGAACCTCTGTGGTTTAAGGGCAAACAATTCTCTTCAAGTGTTCCTAAATCACATCTGCCTCTCCTTTTAAATTGCAGTATCACCTTTTTCTTGTGTAGATTGATTATGGGCCAGTTGGCTCTCATCCATATGTTTAAATCAAACATGCACTGGTAGAGCAAGCAGGTTGCAGAAGGAATGAGAAGCAAAGCCAGAGAATCTCATTTTAAGTCATTCTATCACAACCTTGAGTCAGGATACCTGCTAGTCTGTCACTCCTACAGGAGCAACTAGAGGATGGGTTCCCCTGGAACTCTTATTTTTCCTTGACTTTCCACTAAAATATCGAGGACTTTAAAAAGTCCAGATTTTAAGAAAGACATAATTTGTAGGAATGTGGGATCCAAATTCCTGACCACTCTGAAATAAAATGAACTGGCTAAGAGGCCCTGGAGCATTTATATCTGATCTACCACCTAAGGCCAAACACAACCTGGCACCTTCCATGGACTGATGTTAGGGCCTCAGTAAATTTTTTGAAAGAACCTCAGAGATTCTCTGAGATGACACAGAAACCTAAACAATTAGAGGGCACCAGATTCCATTCAAAAAGAGATGAACTTTAGTGAATAAAGATTTAACTTTGTCATATATCGAAAAGCATCTGCACTTAAGAAAATGAATTCCTTTGGACAATAACAATTCAATGAATATATAATTATTTTCAATTAACACAGACTCCCTTGATTTTAAAACTTAGCATCATAGTATAGACAAGAACCAGATTCTTCCAGAGTGTAAGAGTAAGGAAATACAGTTCATAAAACTTTAGAATTAGAATGCTGAGTCTAAGCAGAGATAATCATTTGGATTTTTGTTTTATTTTATCATTTGCTATATCCTTGGTTAGAAGGATCAAAAATTAACATCAAAAAATAACTCTCTGGCACTGCTAGATTCTTTGTTCCTAATTATGCATATAATAAGTGTATAATTATTTCATATAGATTTTCTTTTGAGATGGAATCTTGCTTAGCAACCCAGACTGGAGTTCAGTGGGGTGATCTTGGCTCACTGCAACCTCTGCCTCCGGGGTTCAGGTGATTCTCGTGCTTCAGCCTCCCAAGTAGCTAGCATTACAGGCACGCACCACCATGCCCAGAAAATTTTTTGAACAGACAGAGTTTCGCCATGTTGGCCAGGCTGATCTCAAACTCCTGACCTCAGGCAATCCACCCACCTTGGCCTTTCAAAGTGCTGGGATTACAGGCATGAGCCACTGTGCCCAGCCCTATATAGATGCTATTCTATAGTGTTAGATCATTTATACTCAGTTAACTTTATGAAGTTCAAATTAACCAATACTGATAGCAAAATAAAATGTAGACAATCTTAAGTATTAGATGTATTAATTCTTGTCCAAATCACACAGGGATAGGGAAAGGAAGAAGAGGGCAAACCAGTGAAACGTGGTAGAAAGTCTGGTAGCATCCACATAGCCACCACTCTTGAAACATGGTTCCATAAGAGGTATATGTCTTTATTAGTATTTTAATAAAATTGCAAGATAGTATACAAAATGAGTAATGTAGACTTTAGAATCACCAGGAGCTAAATTTAAATTTTTATTCTACAGCTAAGTAAAAAAATTATTTAACCTTTTCCACTCTTCATATCTATGGTACAAGGCTACTCATTTTCCAGAATAATTGTCAAGCCTTGGTGATTCATACGAAAGCACCTGTCACATTGCAGGTTCATAATAGGCATCCATTAAATAAAAACATTGTGCTTAAAAAATAAAATTATGTTTGTATTGGTAATTTATTAAATAACATGAGCATAACTTATTAGCACATAGCTACTAAAAAATGCAGTTAACATAGTTTTAAAAATGCTTTAGGATCAGAAGAAATGTCTCCTAGAGTACCATATTCACCAGCTTCCTCACATCTAATTTAGTCAATATTTAGATATTTCTAAAAGTGTACACTAAATATGTGCTTCTATAAAATTCAATTTATTCTAGTTATTATCTAGACATTTGAAATTTTTGAGAAATTATTTGGTGGTGTAGATATTCTATACCAAATATGAATGGGTATTATTTTAAGGCTGAAAAGCATTTGCCAAATTCAATGAAAATGTTTCTGAATGAAGTTGACTTTTTTACAGCCTACAATCTTTGTTCCTTGTTAAAACTCATGCATTTGGGAAGGGCTAGAAGTAAATGAAGTAAAATATTTTGTAAGTAATATCTTCATTAGCTATTTATTTATTTATTTATTTATTATGGAGTCTTGATCTGTCGCCCAGGCTGGCGCACAGTGGAGCAACCTTGGCTCAATGCAATCTCTGCCCCACGGGCACAAGTGATTTTCCTGCCTCATCCTTCTGAGTTACTGTGATCAAAGCCATGTGCCACCATGCCAGGCTAATTTTTAAAATATTTTTAGTAGAGACAGAGTTTCACCATGTTGACCAGTCTGGTCTGAAACTCCTGACCTCAAATGATCCTCCCACCTTTGCCTACCAAAGTTCTGGGATTACAGCATGAGCCACCTTGACCAGCCCTTAATTAGCTGTAAAGTTACTAGAGAGCATTATGTTTGTCATGTTTCTGGACTGCCCATCTTTTTATAGGTACTCAGAGCAACTACAGTATTGAAATTTTTAGCAACAAATTGAGAATACCTTCAAAGGAGAATTTCCATATAAATGGTTAAACTGTTTTTGAAAAAATATATTCTAAATCCAGGGAATCTTTGCTACAGTGCTGGTAAATTGGCTCAAACTGTATTTGGAAAGTTTCTTGGTTGAGGCATATTATGTTCCTAATGGTTTAGAACTCAACATTCACACATTTTATAAAAAGCAAATTACAATAGACATCCATCCTAAAAAAAAATACATCACACCCATCATCTGATTTCATATGAAAAGCATTGTGCACTATATAGTAGGAAATATGATTTTACATGGAGCACACAAAGTAATATAGGTACCCAAAAATGATTCTTTAAGAATTCCTCCCTTATCAATCCCCTCAACTCACATAGGATGAGGTTTTGGCAGAATAATCATTTGTGTTTTCTAAATGAAGCCATTTTGTGCCAATCGAGTTTTCCTTCTTTCTTCTTTTCTTGGTAACTAAAGAAGGCCAAATGCATTTCATGGTTTGAAAAATAAACATTGCTACTGGCTTGAGGCCTAGCTCACCAAGTATTGGCTTGTAGTTAGTTCATTTTGTCAGTCATTGGTATACCCAGAAAATGAAAGAATGTTCTGTAATAGGAATGCCAACAGATAGCTAGTGTGATACAACTCGCATGTAACTGTCTTGACTATTTTCTTTTTTTATCTAGTCGTCTTAAGATGATCTAAATCTATCTCCTTCTGGCTGTCAGTCTCCACATATTCACCTTTGCTGCCAATGTAGTGTCACCCATCTATGACTGTATCTTTTGGTTTCTTGCTCTCGGTCTCTAATTTGTAGATCCAATTTTCTACTTCTCCAAAGACTCCCACACCAAGTACTCTGCCATTAACTGCTGATGTGGAATGCTGTCAAAGATTCTTTCAAAATGTAAGTGTTTTGTGAAAAATTGTTTCGTTTGCTACAGAAACATTTTTATATTTTATCAACAATATGATTACTTTTGTGTTTTCACTTGGAGCCATACATTTAAAAGTTAACAGAGTAAGGAGGCACTCCATTTTAAAGATGAATAAAAATAGAGGCTAGAGGATAGATCCTCAAATAAAAAGAATAACCAGTAAATATTTCTATAGCTGAGATGAATAAATAGCTAATATCATTAGAAAACCTGTTAGGATTATAACATTTGATCAATTCCTAAAACAATAAAACTGGAAAGCCTTGACATTTTTTCAGATTTCCTACATAGAGAAAAAATGTCAAATCACTTATTTTTTTAATGCTACCAGGTAAAAGTTTTCTATATGTTAAATTATCAAACAACTTTAGAAACATAAGCTTATACTCTCAAGAACAGGTCCTTAAAGGCAGTTTAAGGACACAAATTAAATATAAACACAAATTAAATATAAAAAGATTAAGTTATTTTAAATTAAACTAATTAAACACAAATTAAATATAAATGTTTATAATTAAATATAAACACAAATTAAATATAAAAAATTAATTTATTTTAAATTAAACTTACTTATTGTAAAGCACAATAAAATATTTGATGTGGCAAGACAGGATCCAGACAGGACAATGAAGACAATCATTGAGGGGCCCACACAATTAATAAAAAAGCTTTTAGATTATCTTTTTTTCTTTACTGGAAGCAATAACTGGAACACAGTGTCCTAAAACATTAGTAAGTTAAACAAAAGCATTAGACAAAAAGAGCAATTCGGGTATAAGATAGACAGGATGTTAAAAAACAAGACAAAACAAAAATAATCCTAATCTTGCATTTTTACTTCTGCATTACCTATTATTATCTGAAAAAAAAAAGAAGGTTTCACAGTTTTGTTCCACAGAAAACCAAGGATGCCATACAATAGAAAAAGCTACTACATTTAAGTAAGTTTGGGAAATTCTGCAAAACATATCCCTATTTTAGACATTCAGATTAGCATATTAACATAAACATATTTTACTATATTAAGAGTGAAATTCCCTCCATATACTAGACCATGGAAGACTTTTAACAGAGTTACTTACAGCAGACTCTCTTCTGCAGAATGCACATTGAGAAATGTTGGTTAAACCTAAAGCTTCTCCTTTTAGGAGGCAATTTGTTCTTAATTAGAACTTCAAGAGATTTTTCTTGTCCATCTTTTTTTTGTGTGTTACACCACAAAACTTATCCAAGTTTTTGTTTGTTTGTTTAAACAGGTGAAAATAGAGAATACAGAGTAGACATGAAGCACATCAAATCATAGTTTCTTTTTTTTCATAAAAATCATACAGATTTTTTCTTTTCCTGTACATATTTTCTGAACCAATATTTTCTATAATTGCTTATAATATATGAATCAATCACATTACAGAAAGATGAAGCAGAAATACGGAGCCTGTACAGGTGACATATTGTTCAAATCAAATAAAACTTACAACAATACAATTTGAAATTTTAGTAATAATAATTATTATTCTTCAGAATTCAGCATAAATTATACACAATTTGAAAACTTAATTAAAATTACCATTACATTATCCCACAAGTTCTAAAGCTTACTTTTCTCCTTATAATCCATTACTTATAAAAATGTTACTAGTAGATTTTCCTAACCATTATTAAATTTTAACTATTTGCATTTGTAAATTTTCTCACACTTGTGGAAAGTAAAACTATTGGCATTAATTTCTTATTTCCCTAGGGTACTGCGTACATAATGAGTCCTGCAAGGCTACCCATCCTACTCATCTCTATGTGAAGGATTGACTGAGGAACTAAACTATTGTTTAGATGTCTACCAGGGAGGATGGAACTTAATATTAAAAGCCTGTGATGGATACAGATATTGACTGCTTTTCACTTTTAATAAATGTGATATTTATTTTTGAAAGGGAGATAGTAAAACCCTCTTATACAACCTAATATAATCACCCATTTAGAGTGCCTCTTTTTCAGGGAAGTCTATGCTAGAAATCTACAACTCAAAGTTCTCTAAGAAATCTCTAAATGCCCAGCAGTGATAGACTGGATAAAGAAAATGCGGTACATATACACCATGGAATACTATGTATAAAATTTAAAAGGAATAAGATCATGTCCTTTTTAGGGACATGGATGGAGCTGGAAGCCATTATCCTCAGCAAACTAACACAGGAACAGAAAATCAAATAGTACATGTTCTCACTTGTAAGTGGGAGCTGAACAATAAGAACACATGGACACATGGAAGGGAACTACACACAAGGGGACCTATTGTGGGGCCAGGGAGTGGAAGAGAATCAGAATAAATAGCAAATGCATATGGAGCTTAATATCTAGGTGATGGGTTGATAGATGCAGCAAACCACTATAGCACATATTTACTTAGGTAACACACTTGCACATCCTGCACGTGTATCCCAGAACTTAAAATTAAATTCAATTAAATTTTTCAAAAAAAAAAAATCTCCTTTTCCCCATTTCCAGGCTACGTTCATGCCCTTCTGATACCTTGTCAGTGCTATGATTCACCTGAGATTACTTCTCTCTCATGAGAGTCCGACGTCTAAGTGTGGACCTTATTATACAGTTATACAGAAAGTGTCCACATTCTGTATAACCTACACCTGATACAAACCACTGTATTTTCCTTAATGAGGGAGTGTGAAATAAAATAAGAGTATATGGGAATGCATGGCTGATGGAAACATGGACAAGATCCAGAGTCTCGCCTCTCTGCTGTCACAAAGTTTTCCCCCATTAGAAAAAGAACAGAGATTGAAAACAATATTTTTAAAGGAGATTTCATGAATCAAGGAAACCTCTAAAAGCAACAATAATTTCATAAGGTGACAGCAAGGCAGAGAAAGATCAGGAAGGAATGATCATACAAAGCCAATCTATGAAATATTGATATTATCAATTTAAAAAAGTGAATGAAATAAGTTCTTTTGCTTATTTTATTACTTATTAGCTAATTTTAATCCAGTGAATCTCTTAGAAACATGATCTAAATTTAGCATTTTGTTCCTGCACCATTATTTAAATAAAGGTTTCTGAGTCTTTAATCTTGCTGGCTGGAAAATGAAATTATTTTGTAGAAGCTTTTAAAGCAGGAGCACTGTAACTCTCTTTCATGAAAAAACATGATGTAGCAGAAAAGATCAAAGATGTATAGGGAAGTTCTTTTTCCTCTTTTTGAAAGCTGATGCCCATGGCTTTCACTAATTGAAAATTTTCTTTACAAAAACAGACCTGTAGGCAGTCTATTTGCAGCCACCAGCATTAACTGCACATCTCTGTAACTTCCTGCTTTTAGAAACTAAGAGATCAATAGAGCTGGATGCTGACAATTTGAGGTGGACTTCACTAATTTGTAATGACATGGGCGTGCAGAAAAACAAGTAATTACCTAGCCATTATCTTTCATAATTTCAAGTGATACAACTGACACTATCATTATCCATGAGTAAGGATAAGGAAAAAAAAAAAAAAGAAAAAACTCGGTGGTCATTAACATTGAAAACACTTACGGTTCATTTTTACTGAGAAGCTCTTTTCGATGTAGCAAATTTCACAAATTAACTGAGTGTGTGCATGCGTGTGTATGTAATCATTGCTATTGATGTTCCAATGCTGAACCCTACAAAGTGCCTTGTTAGAAATATCAAATATGTCATTAGATTAAATGTTTAATAATATTACTTCAAAATACCGAATCTATGATAGTCTTCATGAGTTTCCACGAGACGTTAGCAAAAGAATAAAAGGGCTGTACTACTGTGCTTGGGAAAGGATGTTTTATTTTTATTTTTAATCTGAATTAGAACTTTAGAATTTGTGAGTGTTCACAGTACAGAAGAGTCTAACAGTAGAGAAGTGTCGAATCTATTATTTGTCCAGGTCTACATAATTTTAATCTCAGCATTACTGATATATTTCTAAACCTTTGAAGTAAAACTATATAGCTACCATTTCTTTGCTGATATAGGCAAATTGATTTCTGTTGCTTTTACATCTAAATTGTCCTTTTTCATTACATTCAGATGAATGGACTTTGAATTTCAGATCAAAGTCTGCAGTTTGGCCTCTTAGGAAAAACGTGTGGGTAAGGGAGGGTGGTTTTGAACTTTATTCAGTTGGCTTAAGTGAATTATAAACTTTGATAAAAAGTAACATTTTATTAGACGTATTTAATTAAATGGGAACACGTGCTCTTTCATTATCTTTTTCTCTCTATCTTCAGATCATACTACAAAACTTACTTTTAAATAAAAACAATTGTTTAAACAGTAATGCATGATGGTAAAAAAAAATCATTCAAAAAGTAATATTTAAAAACAAAGAAAACAAGTCTCACCATTCGAAAATAGCCATAGAAATGTTTTGGTGCAGTTCCTCCCAATCTGTTGTCTAGGAAGAAATGGGCATCTCTATTCTCTTCATGACAGCTGGAAAAATTCTTGGTACCATATGGATACACATGAGTCACTCCCCCTTGAAAAACCCTCAATGGGGGCCAATCACTTGAATCAAACTCCAATATTCTTTCCTCAGCCCACAATGTCCTGCATAATTTAGCTGCCTACTCACCCTCTGACCCTAGAACTTTAACAGGAAATTCTACTGATTATCTTAAAAACGATCTCATCAGTTCTTTACACCACGACCTTCAGATTCCTACTGTGGCATCATCTAGGATGACCAAAATTGTCCCACTTTTAAACCAGAAAGTTGCACATCCCACCCACATCTTCAGCTCTCAGAAAACAGGATACTCCTAGAATAAGGATATTAATTACACTCTCAACATGGCAGTCATGTTAAGTCATTTTAAAAGATACTCTGAATAACAATTGTTCTTAAGGCCATAAAGTTGTGTTTCACAGTACGATTTATTGATGTGGTATTCTCCCCACTAATTTTGAATGCCATCTTTATTAATATAAGACAAAATAAATAATAAATCTAAAGACCAGTCTTATGCTATCTATTCTCATTCATTAATCTGTAAGTCTGCATTAGGAATAAGACTAAACTTCCTGAGGACCTCTGACTTTATAATATGCTGTAATAAGTAGGAATACAAGTATCTCTCTTATTTTTACTTTTAATATTCTGTTTTGGTTCATTTATTTTTAATATGAATTTCAAATATGTTGACAAATTACAAAAA
The DNA here is from genome assembly GCA_963574635.1 of Cheracebus regulus. NCBI lineage: Eukaryota > Metazoa > Chordata > Mammalia > Primates > Pitheciidae > Cheracebus > Cheracebus regulus. The sequence continues at coordinate 54,506 of CAUYQU010068983.1, forward strand.
ATACTGCATTAAAAGGAATTTGAATTTCATAGAACGTACAACATAATTTGAGAAAAATTCCTATAGTAGTACTATGGAAATTCTATAGTCAGAAATATATTCATGTAATCCAATTATTGTAGTGATTTTCATTAATACGTATTTATATATTGATACTAAGAGTAAAAGGAAAATTGATGCATCTTGTATCCTTAACTACAAAAAAGAAGACACAGTGCCTGGCAGGCTTTTGAGAATTCTTGTGATAGCATATTCCATCCAGAACTTATCAATATATGAAATTATCTCCTTTATTTCATAATTTGCCTATTTAAAACATAGGTCTTTTACTTTAATATAAGCTTCATGAGAGAAGAAAATTGCTGTATCTTCAGAATCTAAAATTGCATCTGGCTCAATGGCATACGAAGGGTAGGGTGGTAGAAACCATGAGCCCAGGATGCAGGAAAGGAAGGGAAATCATAAGAGAATTTTAAACAAAAAATAAACCACCTACAAGCTGATTTGCTTTTCATCATATACCAGCAATAATAAGTGATATGAATAATAAAATCACACTCTAAAATCACCCTCTAACAACTATTTTTGTGTAAGTTACAAAGAATTGTTGCAGTTACTATTAGTTTGCATAACTAAAAATTTATTTTTTTACTTCATTATTTTATTTTCCTTAATAAACATAGTATTATTTAACTCAAGTATGATATAACTTATATAACTGAAGATAATTCTCAGAATTCCCAGTTCCAGTAGGTTCATGACTCAAAAAAAAAGGGTGGGGGGGTGGGGCGACCAGCTACATGTGTTTAATTAAGACCGTAAGTTTATTGAGGTTTAGAATTACTGAAGATTCCTTCTGATTCAGTTTCTGTTACTAAATCCTGGGCTACTTTATATTCCTGCATTTGAACAGTGGTTATAAAAATTAAAACAAACAAACAAACAATGAAATAGAATCTAAGTTACTTTACTTCTGCCATTGTATGTGGCCACTTGGGGTTTTTAATGTGTGTTTAGACTTAAGACAGAAAAAACGTGAACTGTGGGGTGCAATATTTTCATTTGGTAAGTGAAAATTTTAATTCATTCATGAAATACATTACTCAATTTAGATACCTTCGTTCATATGAAATTTCTCTTCTTTTATAAATAAGTTTTTAGTTTCTCTTATTACTAACATCTTACGTTAGTATGGTGCATTTATCCCAGTTAACCAATACCGATACATTATTATTAACTAAACCTATAATTTAGTCATATTTTCTTAGTTTTTATGTAATGTCCTTTTTATTCCAGGGTCCCATTCAAAACAGAGCATTACCATTAGTCCTCATATGTCCTTGCCTATGACCATTAGGAAGAGGTACTTTCAAAAATTATCACAAATGTACTGTGTGGACTAATGGTGGTCTGCTGACTAAGAGATATTTCAAACTCTTCCCAAAGGTGTTGAAAAAAATCTTTCACAGCAAATTCTTTTAAAAAGAAAATCTTTTGAATATTGGAAGTTCAAATATATACAAAAGTAGATAATAGTATAATGAAATTCCCTGTGATTATTACAGGCAAATTATTTTTAATTTTCATACATTTAAAAATAAATATATTCACTTTAGCATATTTGATAGAAGTCTGTTGAAAAATCAAATTATAAAATTTCATAGCTTTTAGACAATAAAATTCACTGGCCTTTGTTACGTCCTGCTTTATGGAAGTTTAGGTCTTTAATTTCCTTTTTTCTTATCTAATTTATTTCTTTTGCTATTGTGTTAGGCCATTCTTGCATTGCTATAAAGAATTACCTGAGACTGGGTAGTTTTTATTTTTTAACTATTTTCTAATTTTTTTAGTTATACTTCAAGTTCTGGGGTACATGTGCAGAACGAGCATGTTTGTTACATAGGTATAAACGTGCCATGATGGTTTACTGCCTCCATCACTGAGACTGGATAGTTTTTAAAGAAAGGAGGTTTAATTGGCTCATGGTTCTGCGGGCTGTACAAGCATGACACTGACATCTACTTGTCTTCTGGGGAGGCCTCAGGGAGCTTTTACTCATGGCAGAAGGCAAAGCCAAAGCAGTCACCTCACATGGTGAAAGCAGTAGCAACAGAGAGAGTCACGGGGGTGGGTTGGTGGAGAGAAGACACCACACACTTTTAAAAAACCAGATTGTGCAAGAACTCACTATTGCTAAGACAGTACCAAGCTATTAAGGGATTCCCCTCAATGGCCCAAATACTTTCCACCAGCCCCACCTCCAACACTGGGGATTATATTTCAACATGAGATTGAGAGGGGCCAACATTCAAACTGTATCAACTATCATTCAAATTCTACTCTAGAATGAAAGGTGGACATTTCAGTCTTTAAAAAAAAAGGGTATTATGGCCTATCAACATGACTGTGCACTCATCAATAATAATTATTACTATTAGGACTATATAATAAGGAAAATTGATCATTTATTAATGATAAAAAAGTAAACAGCATGAAATTGTACACAGTGATGTCAAATTTGTAAACATATACCATCTATGGTTATTTATACTAATAAGAGGGAAATACAAAAACATTAAGTCAATGTTTGTGTCGCATATGTTTTCAGTTTATCTATGTTTCTAAACTAAATATATTATTTTGGGATTATTGTAGGTTCACATACCATAAGAAGTAATACAGAGAGATCCTTTGTATATCTTACCAAGTTCCCTCAATGATAATGCCTTGCAAAACCGTATACTAACTCGACTAGGAAGACATTGTTATGGTCAATAGCTATCTTCTTCTTTTAAATGTCAATTGTTTCAAAATTAAAGATAAATAAAGGAAATAAGGATTATTAACTATTGTTCTGCTAGTATTACTGAAATCAATTTTGTTACAGAGAAGAGGAAATTGTATCTACCTGGTTATCAGATTTGCACAGTGTGCAGTAGACTGGCCTTTTTGGACAGTTGTAGAAACACAGAAAGTAGGATATTATGTTAGAAGTGAAAATGCATATTTTTCACTTTTCTCTTTCAAATTAACATTTCTTAACTTCTCATGAAAAAACAGTAACCTGATGTTCATTCTGTCTTAAGTGGCATGCTTTCTAACTCTACCTCAGTGACAAATGTTCTGCTTGATTCATAGCGTTCTGCATGGGCAACAGTGACTGAACTCTGTCTCTGCCTGTCTTCATCTCTATTTCATTCCATTTCTCTTTAACCTTAAACAAACAGTAAAACTGATCAGTTCTCTAAATGAAACCAAAAGACCACTTGCCCCTTATGTACATTGAAGGAATCATATGAAAATTCAATTAATTGGATTCTTGACAATCTGAAAACAGATGGTCACTAAATAAAAACAGGATATTGTTATATTGTCAATCATATCAATGGAACTTGAAGTTGTTGATTTGCTTCCCACTTAAAAAATGAATACAAATTAAAATGCAAATGAAATGATAAATACAAGGCAATTGTAAATTAAATACTACCCATTAAAAAAGCAATAAGACAATGAGCCTATCATAGGGAAGGTAAGGTATCTATGGGTAGTTACTTTTAGCTCATTTTGTCCTCAAACTAATGATCAGGATAATAAGGCTTGAGTGCACTAGTTGAAAGCTGTGACTTTTTTTTTTTTTACTGTTTCTTACAAGAAAACAGCATAATAAAAAGTATTATCATCTTGCAAGTTGAGCCAGCTACATGCAAATGAGTCAACAATTATGGTTGACTAAGAATCATATTTAACAATTGGATGTCATTTCATACATGAATTATCATAAGGCAATTGAAAAGTAGTACTTAAAATAGTCATGTTCAGAGAGGTCAGTTCTAAAAAGGCAGATTTCAAGTCAAAGTAGATTACTTGTTGAATTAGAAAAAGTGTCAAAATCCTTCCTGTTCCTAGGATGGAGACACAGGAACCAATACATCACGGATGGACTTTGGAGAAAAAGTGCTAAAGAGTAGAAATTAAAAAAAAAAATACTAGGGCTTTAAAATATTTAATTATGGTTTTTAAAAAATTTCATAAACTTAAAAAAAATGAAACTCTAAAAGTACAATTTGGATACACAGTGGTGTATTGTCAAGTTTTGTCTCTTAGCCAAGTGACCTAGAAGTAATTTGAGATTTGTAACTTTTCATCTTGGCTTTTTTATGTGAAAATACATAATTATTGCTCTCCTATCACCTCTAACTTCTTATATTTCTAATCAGACTACACTTTTGAAAGGAAATGCCTCTCTGTCTGAAGCTTTCTGCTTTTCAATAAGTGGAATTTGGAGGAGTTATTTTCTTTTTCTTCTTGATCTATTGCATAGATAATAGCATCAGAAACATTTTAAAGCTCGTAGATTTAAAATATTCTTTCAAATTTTTTAACCCTATGATTAATCCATGTTTGAACTAAATGTCCTGGATATTGTCAAAAATGCTGGTCTCTAAAGAGATCTAATTGTTAATAGCATAGATGACACAGATTTTATGCGATCAAGAATTTATTACATACAAAGTACAAACATCTCTATTTTCTGAAAGAAGTTTCAATATATAAATACATATCTTCAAGTATACTTGAAAAAGCTCACTGCTCTTGTCTACTAAAAAGTATCTTAACAAATAGCTTATCTGTGCATCCAAGCCCCAGCATTATTTGTTCTTCTAATTCATAGCTTATCAAAACTACACAGATTCAATCATTTCCACTGATACTTTTCCATATGTTGATTCATCATATTAGCTAGCCTTCATCAAGTAAAGGTCAAACACCCAGTGAATGGGACCCAGGCCTGGAATCTTTTGCTAGTGGGAGTACAGGTTATTAGGAACATAGAGGCCTCCTGGAGATATCAACTGAGTGGACCGTAGCATTCAAAGAAAACCATAAGGACCTTGCAATCATAGGCTTGGGGTCAGGTGAGAAAAAGTTACTGTAAAGTGGATGTTGAAAGACTCTAAACTTTTGTCTGCTTCTTCACTCTAAAGCCAGCCCTAACTGTGAACTTGTTTCACAAAAGAAAGGAAGGCTGCTATGCCAGCAAAGAAAGTGACTCCCTGCTCCTCAAATAAGACTGGTCTGAGTTACGTAAGAAAATTCTAACTTTTAACCTAGCCCAATCTCCTTGGCAATTTCTTTCAGGCAGGAACTGTTCTTTTCATTCTATTTATATTCCCAATATTTAGTAAGCTGCCAGGCAAAGAGTAGATATTTGGTCATATTTGATAATAAATTAATAATGGATAATTGAGGACATTTTATTCAATTATGATGAGAGTAAAAAAATTGAAGACTAGCTCAGGACTGTAGTAGCTATGCTGAGATTTTCTTTTGGGTTAAAAGTTACAGATACCAAATTTGAAGGAGCTGAAATGAAAAGACAATTTATCATAAGGATCTTGCGATATCTCAAAGAAATAATAAAAAGTAGGACAGGAGTTTTTGCAGAATTCAGCTGCAACTGGAACAGAGTCTGTGCTCTACTCGTTACTTCTTCAGGTGGCAGGGGAAGAGCATGGGACAGTTTTGCATGACATATATTCCAGCATCAGAGAGACTGCTCTTTCTCTCTCACAAGTTCCTTGGAAGGAGGTGTGTGACCAGCCTTGGAGGAAATGGTAAGCCCTACATCTGGAAGGCAAGGGCTCACTGTAGAAACAGAACTTGGAGATCATGTTCACTGAAGCCCTAAAGGCCAATTCACAGAGAATCCGGTGCCGGATGGACAAGCTAAAGATGGTCACAACTTCGCTAATTTTAACACTTACAATCCTTCAAGTAAGAAAATCAAACAAAAATGAACAGAAAAATATTTGCGATCACTGAGTTGAAATTTGAGGAATAACTAATAGAGGAATGGCTTGTGAAGATTTCAGATTCTTGGAGCTTAGAGATAGGTTTCCAAATCCATATTTTACCTTTTATAGATTGTGAAAAGTGAGTAAGTAACTCGATTCTTTTAGGCCTTAGTTACCTCATACATTAAACAAGGATGCAAATCATAGGTACACCTAAGTGAGAATTTAGTAAAATGAGGCATATGCCAGATATGTAAAAAAAATTATAAACAGTAACCATGATATTCATAATCATTATTGTTGTCAGTGTGATACCCTGTGAAAAGATATATATATATATATATATGTTGTCAGTGTGATACCCTGTGAAAAGATATATATATATATATATATATACACTGTGAAAATATATATATATATATATATATATAACATTTAGAAATACTTTGTCTCACTATTGAGAAATGCACATTTTTATATCCACAAACATGAATATGGAGAAAAAATGGGCTAATATGTCAGTTACTTCAAAGACAAGAAAATATGTAATCTTTCTTCTCTTCTCTTTTTGTGTGTCACTGTACTTCAGGTATCTTATTCCAGACCTGCTAAATGGGGCAGGGATGAATAGAAGGAAGGAGAGAGCAGAGAAAATTCCATTCAGATTGCAATAAAGTTGCCAGATCATGCCCATAATAAATCTTCAAAATGTAATTTGTAAAGTCGCTTCAAATATACATCACAATCTAATTGTGATTGTCATATTATATTAAATTAAAATTAATAACATACCTAGTAACAGTCATCAGTTCATTCCTCGTTATGCTTCTTAAAACACATCTCTTTTTTTCTGCTTTATTGTTCTATACCTATTTTTTGACTTGACCTGTAAACAATTATAGATAAGGTATAACTCTTATGGTTCAGTCACACTCAAGCCAGAGTACAGAGAAGTCATTAACCCTAGAAGAAAACCATAACTAAAGTCAGAGAGACTTATCTTTACATCAGGGAGAAACAGTCTATGGCTTTGCTTTGGATGGGCAAAGAGTGTGTGGGACACAATGCTGGAGAAGATGAGGCCAGAGAAGTGAGTTTGAAACAGACTGCAAATTAGTTGTTTGCTAAGTTAAGAAGCTTAGACTTTGTATCTTGTGGGCATTTGAGAGTCAGAGTAGGCTATTAGGAGGACAAACAGTGTAATCATATTTGCTTTTTTATTAAGATAACCCTGGCAGCAGTTGGGGGGGGTGGTGATGAGAGGCAGTATTAAACATAGGGAGCTATTTACAGGAAAACCAGTTGGAAAGCAGCTGTGACTCTACAGAATAGGCATTCAAGCTGAAGCAACGAGGGTGCAAAAGCATAGAATACACATCCCTAGTCTCTGCACAGGAGGAACTGAGTCTGGCTCTCACATAGGATGGTGAAGAATCTTAAAGGACGAGGGTGAAGAAAAAGTCTGGAATATGAATATAAAGGGTAGGGAATGATAGGTTAAATCATTTGGTGATTGTTCCCTATCCTGACATAGTTTAATTATTGTTTATCCACAGCTTAAGAGATGCCAATAACTAAATTAAGAACATGACAACTTACTATAATATGATCCGTGGAGAGAACATCGTAAGCTACTAACTTGTGAAAAAATAAAGAAATAAAAAGAGTTTCTATGCACATAGTTTAATGGTTGAATTAGGGTTAGTCATTAGTTCTGTAGTTATAGTTCAAAATTATTTGTACTTTTTAAACACATTTTATAACATAACATAACTAAAGTTCCCAGAAGCATGTTAAGTAAAACACTATTTAAAGGGAATATGTTATGTAACATATTCTTAGTTCATTTCAAGAAAATAAAAAGCACTCTGCAAAACGGGTGCATGCACATGAAAATATTTTATTTTATTTTTAATGGGGTTTGTCAGATATTTTATGGGGATATTGCCTTTTCTTTGCAAGACGAATTATCTCTCAGAAATAGACCATGGCAGGCAAAGCCTGAGCCTCCATTTGAAAGCTGGGACATTCTTGCCGTGCATAGAACCAATTGGTTAGTGTGTGTATTTGTTTGTTACCCCTGCCACCTACCCCTATCCTTGCTCTTACCTTCTCGTTCTAATATGAGCTCTAAAATACTGACTCTGAGAACTGCATCATCCGGGCTCCCTTGTGAGCTGGCTTCTAGTAGGATGTAGCCCATGGGGAACACAGGTGGAGGAGGTCGGAGGGTGAAGAAAGAGAGAGGTCTAGGTGCCTGCCTCTGTCTCTGATGTAGATCTTTTTGGAAGCTTCTCCTAGCTCCAGCTCTCACTATGCTCCAGTAACTATGATCTTTGATCCCCTTACCCAGTTAGCCCCAGGGATACGAACGATATGCATTCTTGATCATCTCTACATACCTCTGTATCTTTGTGATTCTCTTAAACTTAGCACAGGTATATAGACGGTTCCTCTATCAAAATCTTTTTTGAGATGAATCCTGTTTCCTATGGGACCCTATATGTCCCAAAGTAAGACAGAGTGGGTTTCAATAGGTACTTTACCCTTATCACTTATGGAGCTTGAATAAGTTATAAATTCAAGTATCTCCACCTATAAAATGTATATAATAATGAGATGTACTTTATAAAGGCCCTATGAAGACTAAACGAACAAATGCATCAAAAGTTCTTTGCACAGAGCTTAGCACTTAATTGTCATTGCAATAAATGTTAGAAAGAAAATTAATTTCCATTCAGTGTGCCAAGCAAAATGCTTATATTCTCTTTTGTTGTCCCAAGTGGGTACAGATTGAGTGCTCATGCTGTTCTCCACCACTAAACTAATACAGTTTTTAATTGGAGAAACCAATTTCAGGCCAAGGTGGTCCAGTTCTCTGGAATTGCAGGCAGAGTATAGCCACCTTCCCCTATCAAAAGAAGCAAAAAGCATAGTATTTCTATCAGTAATTTTGTACATCAGGTTTTAAAAAAATCTACTTCTTGACAGACATTTGGGGTTATTTGCAGATTTTTAGTTTTAAATAATAGCTTAAATTTTTAATTTTTATGGGCATATTAGCATCTTGTACTTGAGAGAAATACTATACATTCTTCTAAAACCACTAGGAAGGCACAATGAAAATATCACTTAATCTTGATGCCTAGATTTGCTACAGCAAGTTGTAGAAGACATCAAGAATAACTAACTCACAAGTTAATAGACAATTCATCTGAAATGAAATGGAGCACTACGGCAGGAACCCAAGTTTACAGTGAAAAAAAAATTGGTGTAAAAAGAGAATATATACGTCATGCTAGAATCAAAGTTCATAGATGACAACAAACTCTGAGAAAGACTATGTTATGTAGCAGCCAGGGAGGCAAGGGAAAAATAAAGTGCCATAAGGAATGTATCAGTTCCTCTCGAGCCGTCCATCTACATCGGATCAATAGCTCTTCCAACCATGGGACATTCAAGCTTTCAGCTTGAGAAATTGAAGTTCTCAAAATAAGTCAGGGTTGCAACACAAGTCCATCATGGTGTGTCACAGAAATGAAATGAGTTGTCTCCTGCTCGATTGATGACTGACATCAAACCAGGAGGAAAAAAGAGGAAAATAAATGAGACACAGGTTTTGAAAAGTTAGTTCAGAGACTCCTGTCAAAAAGTTTACAGTAAGGGTTCTGTTCTCTGCTTGAAGCACGTGCATAACTCCCTCCACAATAATGAGTGTTCCACAGCATGCCCAAGAAGCAGTGAGAGGAGAGTTCCCAGGAGAATCGTTTACTGATATGATGTTTTTATAGTAGCTCGGCACATGAAACTCAGAACTTCGAAGACTGGTTTGGGGAAAAACCAGCAAACACCCAAGGATTGTCAGAAGATAAGAAAAACGAGAGGGCAGGAACAGGTGAGTTTTAAATGCAAAGTGATAATACAGATCTTATATAATGACTGAAGCAACACATGCTGTCAGTGGCCTATCCTGTAAAACAAACTTGTAAGAAAAAAAAAAATCAAAGGCTGTTCAGCATATGTCTGTGTTGTACAACTAAAAAGACCCCTGCAGTGCCTACAAACAGGCCAGTGAAATCAATGCTTGGTGCAATTGCTAACTGAGCTTCATGTTGGTAAAAGAAAACAACAACAACAAAGAAACTTTCTTGTCCATGCTACAAGTCCTCCTGCTCTTCTATTATCCAGGCTTTCAAAGTGATTGAACTGAAAATACTTTCCATCAGTGTATACAGATGCCCCAGATACATTAGAGACTTGTGAACTGCAATGCCTTAAATGCATCTGCTCTTTTTTCTTTAGCCATTGCCTGAAGCCAAGAAAATAGAGAGGGAAGCAATGAGCATCTCTGGCATCAAAGGTGAAGGATATAGTGCTCAGAGGTGAGATGGCTATATTGCCTCATAGCAGCTTAGTCAATGCCTCCTAGTTAGCAGCCATTTTCTCTAGGAGACTATACTTTTGACACTCACTGGGAGGCCTGGGTTGAAGCTACTACAGTGAGTAAGCTGTGATCTAACTTCCCTTTCTCTTCATGCTCTTGATTTGATGTTATCTTAATAAATCATTTCTATTTATCATTACCTCAGTCAGTTCATCTCTAAAATGGGCCTTTCTCCCCATACCCATGATAGTAGGGGATACTGAAGCTTATCCAATTAGGATATGAGATGTTTGACAGGGTATTCAAGGATTTGACTTCAAAATATTAATGTATACAAATTTCCCTCCTCTGTGTGCCTGCTGTGCAAAAATCATGGGGCACCACGATGAATACAATGCAGCTATGTAATGTTTACTGAGCTAGCAGTCACTCTGTTATCAAATATATAATTTTGTACAGAATTCCTGAAATATATACAGTATTTACATCAATGTAGCTAGAGGAAGCTTGAAGTATAGCTGTAAATTAGTGTTCAGAAAATTGCAGTAGGAATATAATGGAACACACTTGGAAACATATGCTAGTAACTCTATCCCTCTAATGTGTTCACAGATGTGATTACATATATGAAAACATGATTTTTTTTAAAAAAGCATAAAGCAAATTTTTTTTTGGTATTTTGCTTAGTAGTAGAAATTAGAGCCAGGCAGCTTCTGATATTTCTTTCATTGGCATAAAATGAATGGGTAGCTATCTCTTTCTTAGTAATGACTCCCTCGCTCACTCTCTCTTATCATCTCTCTCTCTCCTTGTCTCTTTCATTTCTTTCTCTCTTTCTGTCTCCCCATTCCTCTTTCCTTTCTTACCGACAGAAGGAAATTTATAATCCCCAACTTTCTCTGCAAGTTAGTATAACATTAATGTAACAGATAATTTGAAGTGATATTTCTAATACTGAATTCATATTTCTAAGACAAATTTTAGCATTCTGCTTAAAAAATAAGTTCTTTATGTGGCTATATGTGAGCTCCTTCTATCGACAAAGTTTTTGATTGATTTATTCAGTATCATTTATTTATTTACACAATTCTTTGTAATATTTAAAATATTAATTAAAAATATTACCTTATAATATGCAATATTTTTAATCATTTAATTGCTTTATTGGCTAAAATATTGAGCATGCCTTTAACCCCCAAGACATAAGTCCAAATTGTCTCTAGGCTCTGTCTTATTACAAGACACAAATTCTATCTTCAGTTCATGAAGAAAATCCAGGATTGTGTTCTGACTTAAGTGGGTCTCTTCCATTGACTTTTCCGAGTTGAGCGTTGTCAAAGAGTAGCTAGGACAGAGTCCCAAGGGAACAAGTTTGAATATTTCTAATTTGGTGATTTTGGAGGAGTTGTCACCCTCTATGTGTGGTGTATTAGATGTGTCCCCTAAACATGGGTAACTAGCTTTAAAACTGAGAAATCAATTTTAGGCAAATGAGTAAATTATTATTTTATTCTATTTAATCTAAGTGGATGGATACAAACATACCTTGTTTTATTGCACTTTGCTTCATTGTGCTTTGCAGATTTTTTTTTTCACAAATGGTAGATTTCTGGCAACTCTGCATCAAGCAAATTTATTGGTGTCATTTTTCCAACAGCTTGAGCTTACTTTCTGTCTCTGTGCCACATTTTGATAGTTTTCACAATATTTCTATTTTTTCATTAATAATATATTTGTTATGGTGGTCTGTGATCAGTAATCTTTGATGTTACTTTGTAATTGTTTTAGGGCACCACAGATTGCACCCACATAAGATAGTGAACTTCATCACTAAATATTGTATGTTCTCACTTTTCCACCAACTGCCCATTCACCTCCTTCCCTCTCCTCCAATCTCTCTATTCCCTGAGACAGAACAATGTTAAAATTGTGCCAGTTAATAATATTACTATGGCCTCTAAGTGTTCAAGTGAAAGGAAGAGTTGCAAGTCTCTCATTTTAAATCCAAAGCTAGAAATTATTAAGTTTAGTGAGGAAGGCATGTTGAAAGCTGAGATAGGCCAAAAGGTAGGCCTCTTGCACCAAACAGGTAGCCAAATGTGGAGAGAAAGGAAAAGTTATTGAACAATGTTAAAAGTGCTACTCCAGTGAACACACAAATGATAAGAAAGTCAAACAGCCTTATTGCTGAAAGTTTTAATGATCTAATTAAAAGATCAGACTAGCCACAGCATCCCACCAGCCAAAGCCCAATCCAAAGCAAAGGCCTAATTCTTTTTTATTCTATGAAGACTGAGAGAGGTGAGAAAGCTGCAGAAGAGTATGCAGCATCAAAGGTGGGTTCATGAAGATGAAGGAAAGAAGCCATCTCCATAACATAAACGTGCAAGGTGAAGCAGCAAGTGCTGATGGAGAAGCTGCAGCATGTTATCCAGACGATTTAGCTAAGATCATTGATAAAGGTGGCTAAACTAAAGAACGTATTTTCACTATAGAAAAAAACAGCCTTATATTGAAAAAAGATGCCATTTAGGGCATTCACAGCTAGAAAGGAGAAGTCAATTCCTGCCTTCAAAGCTCAAACGACAGTCTGATTCTCTTATTAGGGGCTAATGCAGCTCATGGTTTTAAGTTGAAGGTAATGCTTATTTACCATTCCAACGATTTTAGGACCCTTAAGAATTATGATAAATCTACCATGCCTGTGCTCTAAAAATGAATGAACACATCCTGCAGAACAGCACACCTATAGAAAACATGGTTTACTGTGTATTTTAAGCCCACCATTGCGATCTACTACTCAAAAAAAGAGATTTAGTTTAAACGTTAGTGCTCATCATCGATGCACCTAATCACACAAGAGCTCTGTGATGTACAATTAGATTAATCTTTTCATGCCTGCTAAAACAACATCCATTCTGCAGCCCATGAATAAAACAATAATTTCTAATTTTCAGTCTTATTATTTAAGAAAAACATTTTGTAAAGCTCTAGCTGGCATAGATGGTGGTTCCTCTAATGAATCTGGGCAGTCACCTGAAAACCTTCTGGAAAGAATTCATCATTCTAAATGCCATGAGGAACATTCATGATTTATGAGAGGAGGTCACAATATCAATGTTAACAGGAGTTAGGAAGAAGTTGATTCCAATCCTCATGGATGAGTTTGGGGGATTTAAGACTTTGGTAGAGAAAGTAACTACAAATGTGGTAGAAAAATAGCATGGGAACTGGAATTCGAAGTAGACCCTGAAGACATGAATGAATGGCTGCAGTCTCATGATTAAATGAACAGATGAAGAGCTACACAGAAAAGTGATTTCTTGAAATGGAATCTACTCCTGATAAAGATGGTATGAACATTGTTGAAGTGACAATAAAGGTTTTAGAATATTTGATAAACACAGTTGATAAAGCAGCAACAAGGTTTGAGAGGATTCATTCCAATTTTGAAAGAAGTTCTATTTAGTAGGTAAAATCCTATCAAATAGCATCACATACTACAGAGAAACCTTTAGTGAAAGGAAGAGTCAGTTACATGGCAAACTTCATTGTTGTCTTATTTTAAGGAATTGCCACAGCAACCACCAACCTGATCAGTCAGCAGCCATTAGCACTGAAGTAAAACCCTCCACCAGTGACAAAATTAGGGCTCCAAAGGCTCAGATAATTCTTAGCACTTTTAAGCAATAAAGTATTATTATTATTACTATTATTATTTTGAGATGGAGTCTTGTTCTGTCGCCCAGGCTAGAGTGCAGTAGCATGGTCTGGGCTCACTGCAGCCTCTGCCTCCAGGGTTCAAGTGATTCTCCTGCCTCAGCCTCCCTAGTAGCTGGGACTACATATGTGTGCCACCACGCTTAGCTAATTTTTGTATTTTTAGTACACACAGGGTTTCATCATGTTAGCAGGTCGGTCTCAAACTCCTGAGCTCAGGTGATCCTCCCACCTTGGCTTCCCAAAGTTCTGGGATTACAGGCCTGAGCCACTCAGCTCAGCTGCAATAAAGTATTTTTAATTAAGACATGTACATTGTGAATTTAAACATAGTGCTGTTGCATATTTAATAGACTACAGTATAGTGCAAGTGTAACTTTTATATGCATTGGGAAACCAAAAAATTTGTGCAACTTATTTTATTGCTATATTCACCTTATTGTGGTAATCTGGAACTGAATCCATAGTATCTCCAGTGCATTTCTGTGTTCTCTTCTAAGTATAGCCTATGAAATACTAAAAGTTTGTCACCACAGTAAGCAAATAACATACATTTAATGGAATCTGTACTGTCTGAAAAGGAAATTCTGCATCTTCTTGGATGTATCTTTGGATCTGCTAAGAATCTATGTTTGTAAAATGTAGAGGATTTATTCTTTGGATTGTTCTTTCAATTCCCTTGGCATATCTGATTCCATACAGGGGACCCTCAACATCCAACAACAATTGACACCTGGAAAATGTTACTTAGAGTGAATTCATTTCAAAATGAAGAGTAAAACTTTATCAGTAATATTTACAATTTGAATTTAAGAAATTGTCTGAAGCATTGTACTTCCCAGTATGAGTCTACTTAAAACTTTACCAGGGTGATTTGTAGATGTAATGGAGTATTTACATTTCTAATAGTTTGAGAATAAACATTCTGCAAGTTGTCCAGCTCAAGTTTATTTCTTTTTTAAAGTCATCTCAATTACCACAATTTGATGCTAGATCTTAACCTTCCTTAAGACAGGGGATGATCTCATTAGCTTGTTATTATTCATTTTATGTAATTTCTATGCTGCCAACTTCTAGTAGGGATATTAGTTGGTTATACCACTCTTTCACGTGTTTTCCATCCCCACTCTTAGTTACTACTGTTTATTTGTACTTGTTTGTAGCGATGCAAATCTATTTCTACATTCCTGAACATGCCCCGTTGGTGCATTATATGTGCCACTGCTTTCTCTGAATGTTTTCTCCTTACCTCATCCTCCCTTCGTAACTCTGTCTTTTCCCTTCTTAAACCTGTCAGGTCCTACTTTATCATTTTATAATATTTTCTAGAAGACCTTCTGTGATCTCTTCTCATCCACCATTTTGGGTAACTTGGCCACCTACCTTCTTTCTATGATCCTTTTTGTATCATTTAACACACTCTATTTTGATTATCTGATGGCTTATCTTCCCCAAATAAACCGAGAGCTCCTTGTAGGAAGGAACTAAGTGTTTGAGGCTGATATCCCGTCATCTACCCATGATCCTTGCTTGGAATGGTCATTCAATAAATGTTTACTAACTAAGTGAATGAAAGCATTATCCACCTTGTACCTCTATTCCTTTCTGGTCAACTTGTGTCAGTCTTAATAAATCGGGGGAAAAAAAAAACTGATCTTTTGAAGGCAGTCACTATCTACATAAACTTATAGCAGGTAGGCACATAGTAGAGACTCAATAATACTTAGTGAATTACTTCAAAATGGAATTGCTGCATTAGGCTGATTTTCTACCCATGTATATGTTTCTCAGATGTGATTATCAGAACAGTTGCATAATGCTCGCTATACTGTTGAGATTTACAAGTTATAATTGGTGTAGTGATTGTATAGAATCATAAGTTAAATAAGGAGGAATTAACCCATTTCTTCCTAGTGTTCCATTATTGGAATACTAAGCATGTGGGAATTATTTATATCCTACTGCTTAAGGTCATTGCCAATGTCTGATTGTAAACATTCAAAAAACTTGCAACATCCAGCATAAATGGATTAAGAATTTGGCTCTCAATGTGTTAGAATTTTAAGTTTTACATAGGTATTTACTTGGTTAAAAGATTAGACTGAAATGATGTGAAGTAGAAAGTTACAGGGAGATAGGATGGTTGCAGAGTAAAGGGTTAAAAAAAATTGGTCAGTGTGAATTACTTAATTTTTTGTACTTGTCTCTTTGTCTGAAAGATCCTTGTCTAGTGGATCAATTTGTCATCAAGAAGGTAATCTATATTTACTTTGCGGCAGGTACTGTAGCTCTTAACTCTGCATTTAGCTGATTCAGCTCCTACCCAGACTACTTTGACCTCAGAAATATTCCCTGCTAACTGTCCTCCTGTTCACTCCAATTTGTACTGCCTAAACGCTTACTGCTGAATGTCCCTCTGGCCATTTTGAAAGGTGTTTCATCACACTACAATAAACGTGAAATACTGATGCACTCAAAATGGCACACATACTCCGCAAAAGGCAGCTGGATATCGACACAGAACTGGACAGGGGCATTTATTACACTTTACTCTTACACCATTGTCTACCTTTGGCAAAGGAAGATTCTAAGTGTCCTCGGTGGTCTACACCGATCAATACTACATGGGGGTTAAATTAGACCTCAAGTCAAGCACACATCTACATTGGCTGAGATACCTTCAACCTAAAATCCCTGGAAAATTTACATTTTTCCACTAAGTTAACCAGTAATAGAGTGAAATGAGTGAGAAAAAAGCAGCTGTCTAGTTTGTATCTTGTATCCTTTTCAAACAAACCTGGTCCAATTTTAAGCCCCTTTAGGTGTATTTAGTAATAAACCTAACAGTTTTTCAACTTAGCGTGGAAACATTGTTGATTTAATGACAAACATTCACTAAGGAAGATAAAATATCACAATGTCAAATCTTGAGAATTAGAGAAATTATCTGACATATTATTAATCCTTCCTACATGCTCTGGTTCAAAAATGCCTTCTAAATCCTGAAAGTGGATTGGAAAACAGATGTATTTTTGGATGACAGAAAAATGCCCGTATGAATTGGTTGTGAACTCTTGAGTTGCTGAGTCAAAGGTAAATATAGGTAAAGTAGACAATTTATCCCCTCAGATTAGTATTTCTTCAATTATTTTGATCATTTGTAAGTTTCACACATTATCTGCAAAATATTTGGCCCTCTCTACAAACTACACCATTTATCTTGAAATTTGTTCTGTTTTGCACTGTGCAATTTTTATAATCAGATTATTTTTATGCTTCAATGTATCACTTTTACCTCTATTTATTATTCTAATTGTTCTCCACATACAACAGAAGAATTCCAAATGATAGATCAAGTTCCCATTTAAAATGAACATTACAAGAAGTGTTGTGCCCTGATTTTATATAATCAGGAGTAGTTTCTTATGGTCATGCTGATTAGGAATAAAACAGGCCACTAAGTGGGTCAAATTTCTTATAAAAAAACACACATACATGCACAAAGATACACACATACACACACATTGCATTTTTTAAAAACTTGGAAACTGATCTAATAAGATTGTTAATGAAAAATTCTTCAGAAAATTGGCATACATTTTAAGATCAATGCAGTAGGTTGAGGCTATTTGAAGTTGACTCGGTAGGTTATTTTCTGCAATATGTTGGTGAATGTTTAATAGCCAGCTCTTGGGATGGTGGACAGGCCGGATTTGTGGTGTTTTTCAATTTCTATGGTATGAGTGTACCCATTCATGGCTGATTTTAATCTGCCAACATGAAGTTACTAAGGGGAATCAGGAAGAGATGCACAACTATCAGCTTTTGTGAACTAATGTGCACTGGCTGCAGTTCACCACTAGTTATCTTGCCAATTTAACCTTCCAACCCCAACTTTATACGGAGAAATGGGAAAGAGGCACCATGAAACACATGGAAAACCTTAAATCAAATGTGCTATGAAATGCTGGCTTGCCTTCTCTCTTTCTCTCTCTTATTTTTATTTATTTATTTTTTTGAGGTAGAGTCTTGCTCTGTTGCCAAGGCTAGTGCAGTGACACGATCTTGGCTCACTGCAACCTCCACCTCCCGGATTCAAGTGATTCTCCTGTCTCAGCCTCCCAAGTAGCTGGAACTACAGGTGCCCGACACCACGTCAGGCTAATTTTTGTATTTTTGGTAGAGACAGAGTTTCACCATATTGACCAGGTTGGTCTCAAACTCCTCACCTTGTGATTAGCCCACCTCAGCCTCCCAAAGGGCTGGGAATACAGGCAGGAGCCACTGCACTCAGCTGCTTGCCTTCTCTTTTAACCTATACTACATAGCTAAACAACAGCTACAACACATTTTATCTTAAATATATTTTATTTGTATTTTTTACATTTTACAAATATTTTTACATTTATTGTATTTGCTCCTCTTCATATTTGAAAATAGTAACTTTATTTTGGCACCCTGAAATATGATCCAGACATTTTTGGCTAACTCAAGAATAAACATAATCTATAAATTCAAGTGTTTGCTATATGCAAAATACTGTTAAATATGTATTTGTCTCCAGAGATCTATGTGGTTATCTCTTTCCTCTCATCAATGTCTCTATTCAAATATAACTTCGTAAATTAAGCTTACCCTCAGTAACCAATTTAAAATTTCTTCTAGCCCTTTTAGTACTTTCAACTTATCCTATGATGATTCTATTATTTTTCTTAATATTTGCATCTTCTCCTACTGAAAATTTTATTTTTATATTGCTAATTACATACTGTCTAGGTCTCTTCCACTGTAATGCATAAACTCTTCTTTAAGTGTTTTTTTTTTTTCAGTCATGTCTTTTCAGTATCTAGAAAAGTGTCTGGTACATCATAGATGATCAATGAATATTTGTTGAATAAATGAGATGATCACCAATGTCTGATCAGAATAAAAACCTACAATGCTTACGAATAATTTTCTAGCTGCGTGGTATACTTAATTGATTTAGGAGATATTATGATATCTCATTAAGCAATAGATTTTAAAAATAGCCTCAATTGGCATTCTTCTGAAATTGTTTAGGTATGGCCCAATTTGAAAACCAAACATTGCCCAGTTCAGTGATCTTAATGTTCTTTTGAGAGGCCCTAAGGCCTCAAAGACCTCAACAAGAGGGAAAATGGGTGGGGAGGGGCAAATGGGTCTTGAGGGGCAAATGGATGGGGCATGGGTCTTTACCCTGGCTTTATGCCGAAGTTCCTTCTTTTATCATCTTCTGATTATGTTGTTGGGGGCCCAGGGAAGTGTGTTTGTGTGTTGAGGGGAGTGGTTAACATAACATTTTCTTTGAATAAAAAATTGTACTTCTATTCAAGCCAAGTACATCTTCTGGAATGACAGGTTCTTGGAAAACATTATTTTAGATTATCCCCTGCTTAAAATCCTGTGTTTTGTTTTCTGTGTTTCTAATTAAGTTCTCATAATTAATTAATAAACAGAGAAATGTATCTTCCTTCTGCTTAAAGTGAATAACAAAATTTCCTATATAAAATACCACCTAGCAGGCATGAGCCATAATCTTTAAGTAAACTCTTCAGTTTTCAAAAAATATGAAATGTGTCTAGAATGCACTTGTCCATGGCATTAAAAAATGGTTTTAAAGGAAATCGTATATAAGATTTCAGAGGATATGTTTTAAAAGACAGCTTTTTACAAAAGACTAAACAATCTGCTACCAAACTGGCATAGAAGAAAATTATTTTGAAATATGAAGCAAGTAGCACCTGATACCTTCCCCTCCTAAGCAATTTGAATTCAATTTGTGGCAGAAAGTGCAGCCTCTCTCGGATCAATAGGGCACATTCAGCACTGCTGACACACTACACCTGATCCAGAGCCAACCTGGCTGGGGACCTATTAGTCATACCTGAGGGACTCTCCCTAGCTTTTATCTCCAAGTACATCTCCTAGGATTACAGGTACTTGAGGCTAATTAGATCTGCTCTATTACCTGCCATGAGGGCCTCTGTTTCTACAACATCCCGTTTACCTTCCAATTTCAATGAGATAATCAGGGTGTCACAGTGCACTAAAGGTAAAATGATAGCCTTGCATACACCCCTGGCTGGCTTTATCTGTTAATACCATATGCCAGTGTTCATGTGTGTGAGACACACATGCATGCACTCACACACACACACTGGAGGGCTAGAAAGATAATAACTGGACTGACCTATTACAATTTTACCTTGTTTGTTTTGTTGCTTTTCCTCAGAAGTCAGTTCCCCTTCCAATGTAATTATGTAATTAGAGCTAAAGACTATAAACAAATAGAGCTTTGTCCCCTCCCTCAGAGCTCTGAAGTCAAGCCTTTTAAATGCTGCTGAGACTCTGGAAGCCTACATGTTGCTGACACATGGAGGCAGACCTGAGGCGTGGAAAACACATCACATTCCTGACTTATCTTTTCTCCTTCCTGGATTCAGGAAGCAAAGGAAGCACAAGTAGACAGCAGGATCTGGCCTTGATTTGGCATTTGTTCAAATTTGAGACGATAAATGCGTGGTTTTTTTTTTTTTTTGCTCTTCAAATAAACATTTTATTTAATTATTTGGCATATTTATAATATTATAGCAAATTAAGACCATGGATCAAAATGGATGTTTTAAAAGTATTTGCCACTTCTTTATAATATTCGTTATATGAGCAACCTCCTTGCTTATTATATGTGTTAATTATAGGGCAAATATATTTGAGTAGATGGCAAGATACTTACAGAGTACGTTCTACTATGATGCACTTCTGTGAGACCAGACCAAACCAGATTTTACCCTGAATGTCATTCTCCAAGTTCATACAGAAAAGAAGAAACTGAACAGAAAATGTATGGGTCTACTGTACTCTTTGGCCAGGAACACACCTGCAAAGATAACAACAATTATCATTATTATTGTGTGTTCTGGCTTTGCTAACCCTTTTGTGTTTAGAAAACATCAAAGACATTTTTCTCTGGAGAAGTTTTCTAGTCCGCTTTTATGTGCTTTATTTTGACCACTGTTTTATGCTTCCTGTGATTCTATGTCCAGCTCCAAATATTCAGCACTTTCTCTGAAAGGGTCCCTTGTAAACGATAGGCATGGCCACATAAGTCAGAAGTTTCATGCTCAAAACCCTACAAGCATCGGGCAGGAGACATGGGTAGGTAAAGTGCGCAAGTTGTGGCATCATTGTGTAATCTTGTAAAGGCTAATTTTCCCACTTTTTTAAATGAAACTTTTTGAGATATTTGTTGATTCTCATGCAGATATAAGAAATAATCCAGAGAAATCAGATGCACCATTTCACTGCTTTTCCCCAGCAGTAACATATTGCAAAACTGTATTATAATAACATAACCAGCACAATGAGGTTGATAGTCTGTCACTGTTATTCACATTTCCCCAGTTTCCATGTACTTTTGTGTCTATGCAATTTTATCACATGTGTAGATGTGTGTATCCACAACCACAGTTAAGACATAAAACTGTTGACAAAACCCAAATATCCTTAATCTTGGGATATAATTAAAGCATTTCTGCACAACAAAATAAATTATCAACAAAGTAAACAGATAATCTATAGAAAGGGAGAAAATTTTTGCAAACTATGCATTCAACAAAGGTCTAATATTCAGCATCTATAAAAAACTTAAACAAATTTACAAGAAAAAAACAATCCTATTAAAAAGTGAGCAAAGGACATGAACAGACACTTTTGAAAAGAAGATATACATGTGGCCAACAATCATAGGGAAAAAAGAGGCTCAACACCCCTGATCATTAGAGAAATGCAAATCAAAACCACAATGAGATACCATCTAACACCAGTCAGAATAAATACTATTAAAATGTCAAAAAATAAAAGATGTTGGCTATGTTGAGGAGAAAAGGAATGCTTATACACCATTGGTAACAGTCTAAATTAGTTCAGCCATTGTGGAAGGCAGTGTGGGGATTCCTCAAAGACCTACAAATGGAAATATCATTCATCACAGCAATCAAATTACTGGGTATGTACCCAAAGGAATATAAATCACTGTATTGAAAAGACATATACATGCATACATTCAAGGTAGCACTGTTCACAAAAACAAAGACATTGAATCAACCTAAATATCTGTCAATGATAGACTGGATAAAGAAAATGTGGTACATATACAGCATGGAAGACTATGCGGCCAAAAAAAGAATGAGGTCATGTTCTTTGCGGGGACATGGATGGAGCTAGAGGCCATTATCCTTAGCTAACTAACACAGGAACGGAAAACCAAATACTGCATGTTCTCACTTATAAATCAGAGCTAAATGATGAAAACACATGGACCCATAGAGGGGAAAATACACAATGGGGCCAGTTGAAGAGTGCAGGATGAGAGGAGAAAGAGGATCAGGAAAAACAACTAATGGGTACTAGGCTCAATACCTGGGTGATGAAATTATCTATACAACAACCCCCCATGACACAAGTTATTTATATAACAAACCTGTACTTGTACCTCTGAACTTAAAATAAAAGTTTAAAAAATCCCTCGTTACCATCTTATAACCACGTTTCTTATAACCACATTTGTCTGGATCCTATACCCCCACCTTTTCCTTTTTTCCCTAATTTCTAGCAACCACTAATCTGCTGTTCATCTCTATAATTTTGTGATTACAAGAATGTCATATGAAAAGAATTATGCAGTATGTAATTTTTTGGTACTGAGCTTTGTTTTACTTAGTGTAAGTCCTTTGAAATTCATCCAAGTTGTTATGTGTACCAAGGATTATTCCTTTTTATTGATTAGCACTATTCCATGGTATAGCAGTTTCTTTAACCATCCATTAATTGAAGGACTAGGTTGTTTTTAGTGTTTGGCTATTACAAATTAAGCTGCTGTAAACATTCGTGTACAGGGTTTGTGTCAACATAAATTTTCAATTTTCTTTTTCTCAATTTTGGCAGAGACAGAGACTCAGAAAAAATATCTTTATTATTAAAAATGAACTCCATTAATGCCACAAAAATTGGCAAGTGACACTTAGTATGATGGAACAGTAAGTATTAGTGGTACTGTAGTAACTGAAAAGCATGTGTCCCAGACAGAAGTCACTTCCCAGATACAGAAAGCTTTGAAATGTGTAAATATGAACCCAATTATTTCAGATCTATTTTGAAGAAAATGCTGATATCTGGAAATTTATATGAAACTTTCTTGTTTATATATTTTATATTTAAACCTGAATGCTTTGAAATTTTGTGACAGTCAAATAAAATTAGACTACAGGACAGATTTTTAAACCTTGGGCTACTTTTTAAAAACTTCATATAATCAAATGGCTCTGGTATTAACTTTCTGAAGCCCATGACTTCATTGAATTTATCTGTTCATTGTTTTTCCCATTGTTTGAGTCTCACTTTTGAATTCATGCTAAGCATAGGATTAGGAGAAACAGAATACATTTAATAAGTTACTAAAACTTTCCATTCCTTCAGTAACAATGGAGGGTCTATCCTACATCAGTCAGTTCTCACTGTGGACACACAGTGAACTGCGGAGGAAGCTCCATTTTCACTGAGTATATAACCTTGTGCAATGTTTACAGACTGATAGCTGAGAGTAAGTCTTGGCCTTAATGTTGTCAATTTTCTGACTACAAACTGTAATAACAATAAAAATTGATATATGAAATGATATCTGCTTTTTTTTAAATCTTGATTTCTAGCTTTTGTTGAAAAACTGGAAAATTAGATGTAACTGAGGCCACGTTACAGCATGGACGTGTCAGTTGGAGATGAAGCGCAGCTGACCCATTAGGCAGAGCAGTCACCTCCAGTCAGCCATAGTCCCCTCAGCCAGCTTCACCGGTTGATGTGATCTGCCTGACCTCTATCAACATGGAAGTCTGCTACCTCTTGTATATATACACACACATGTATTGTTATATCCTCTTGATGCACTGACCCTCTTATCACTGTCTAGTGACTTTCTTTGTCTCATTGACAGATTTTGCTCAAATATCTTTTTTCTTCTGATATAAATGGAGCTATTCCTATTCTCTTTTGCTTTCTACTTGCATGGATTACTTATTTCCTTCCCTTCATTTACAGTTTATGTGTCCTTAAAGTGAAAATGAATTTATTTTAGGCAGCATATTGTTGTTTTATTTTTTATATTCTTTAGCCATGCTATTTTTCATTAGAAAATTTAGTCCATTGACATTTGATATATAAGGACTTACTATTGACATTTTGTTAATTGTTATTTGGCTACTTTCTATTTCTATTGTTCCTTTCTCTCTTGCTATCTTTCTTTGTGATTTGATAATCTACTATGGTGGTATGCTTTATCATTTGTGTAGCTGTTATAGCTTGTTGCTTTATGTTTACCATCAACCTGACATAAAACATCTTATTGCTAAAGCAGTATATTCCAGGAAGACAATAACTTAATTTTGATCACATATGAAAGCTCTAAACTTTTACTTCCTCCTCCATTTTATGTTTATAAAATTTTATGTTTACATTTTTATAGTTTACTTCTTTTTATATTGTATATTCTTTAATAAAACATTATAACTATAGTTATTTTTAATACTTTTGTCTTGTAACTTCTAAACTAGAGTTAAAAATAAATTATATAACATCATCACAGTATCAAAATATTTTGAATATGACTATGTACTTACCTTGACAAGTGCATTTTAAACTTTCATAGGCTTTCATATGGCTAACTAACATTCTTTTATTTCAGCTTGAAGACTTAACTAGCATTTTTTTTATAAGTCAAGTCTAGTGGCAACAAACTCTTTTAACTACAATTTTTCTGAAAAATATCTTTCTCCCTTCATTTCTGAAGGATAATTTCTCTGGGTAAGGTATTATTTGTTGGCATTTTTCTTTTTTCAGTATTTTGAATATATTATACCACTGCCTCCTGTCCTGCAAGTTTTCTATAGATAAATCAGTGTTGTTGAATTTGGAGAGGTTGGGTCCTTCGTATGTGACAAGTCTCTTGCTGCTTTCATAAATTTTTGTCTTTTATTTTTGACAATTTGAAGATAATGCATCTTAGTAAAGTCCTCTTTTGGTGGATCTTACTTAGAAACCTTTGAACTTTCTGTGCCTGGATGACAATGTCTTTCCCAAGACAGGGAAACACTGAAGCCATTTTTTAAAATAAACTTATTTTACCTGTCTCTCTTCTGCTTGTGGAACTCCTATAATGTACACATCATATTCCTTGATGGTTCCCATGAATCCCATAAGATTTCATTTTTTCTTTTTCTTTTTTTTTTTTCTCCCCCAACTGGATAATTTCAAATGACCTGTTTTTGGGTTTGCAGTTTTGTTTATCCTGCTTGTCAAGTCTGCTGTTGGAGCTCTCTATTGCATTTTATATTTCATTCATCATATTCTTTAGTTCCATAATTTCCAGATATTTTAAGAAATAATTTCTATCTCTTTGTTGAACTTCTAGTTTTGTTCATGTGATATTTTCTTCTTGATTTCATTGAGTTGTCTATCTCTATTCTCTTTTAGCTCATTGATCTTCCTTAAAACATTTATTTTGTATTCTTTGACAGGCAGTTCTCAGGTCTCCATTTCATTGGAATTAGTTTCTGGAAACTGTGTGTGTGTGTGTGTGTGTGTGTGTGTGTGGTGTGTGTGTGTGTGTGTGTGTGGTGTGTGTGTGTGTGTGTGTGTGTGTGTGTGTGTGTGTGTTTTGGGTTTTTTTTTTGATGGTGCCATGTTTCTTTTTCTTTTTAAATATTTCTTGATATTTTGTATTGCTGCCTTCATATTTAAGGAAACACTCACCTCTTCCCATCTTTACTGATTGGTTCAGAAGAGAAACATCTTTATCACTTAACATAGTTAAATAATCTGAGATTCTCAATCCTTTCTATGTATTTGCCCACTCCACCTTTTTCTTCCCCCTTGGGTGGGATTCTTATAATTATATGCCTTCTCTCAATAACCCCCCAAACAAGCCTGTGTGCTGAGAGTCTTCCATTTGTTTTGCCTAGGTTGGTGGCCTGAAATGATCAATTTTGTGTGCCTTTTCCCAATCCCACTAAATCTAGCTGTTTGTCTGCAGAGGCTCATTATCTGTCTACAAAGACTTGTACTCACAATCTAGGATACACATGTTAATGTGGAGAGCCAGCCATGGATGGTGGAGGGTTGTGAGTGAGCCCCTTGGAAAGTTATGGAAACCCATGGGCCAGTTGATTGCAGCCCCAAAACAAAGAGTCCCATGTGACTCATAGTTAGACCTCCTGATGAAGTCCAAGAAGAGGTTAGTAGTATATGTAGTTCCTTAATGAGTTTCAAACTTTGGCTACTGTAAAAACCTGACTCTGTTTCCTGCTGTCAGCCTCTCCTAGACATTTATATTTTTTAATACCCACAAATTCTTGGTGGTATGAGAAAGAAATGAGGCTCCTAAGTGGCCTCCCACAGAGCTGGATGATATGGTTTGACTGTGTCCCACCCCAAAATCTCATCTTGAATTGCAATCTCCATAATCCTCACATGTTAAAGAGAGACTAGGTGGAGGCAATTGAATCATGGGGGTGGTTTCCCACAAACTGTTTTTATAACAATGAGTGAGTTCTCACAAAATCTGATGGCTTTATAAGTGTTTGGTAGTTCCTCCTGTGTTTATTCTCCTTCCTGCCACCTTGTGAAGAAGGTGCCTTGCTTCCCCTTTGTATTCCACCATGATTTTAAATTTCCTAAAGCATTCCTAGTCATGGAGAACTATGATTCAATTAAATTTCTTTACTTTATAAATTACCCAGTCTTGGGCAGTTCTTTATAGCAGTGTGAAAATGAATTAATACCGTAAATTGGTACTGGGAGTGGGTCACTGCTATCAAGATACCCAAAAATATGGAAGCAACTTTAGAATTGGGTAATGGGCAGAGGTTGGAAGAGTTTGAAGAGATAAGAAGAAGATACAAATATGTAGGAAAGTTTGGAACTTTCTAGAGACTTGTTGAATGGTTTTAACCAAAATGCTGATAGTGATATGGACAACAAAGTCCAGACTGAGGTGGTCTCAGATGGAGGTGAGGAAATTCTTGAGAGCTAGACCAAAAGTGACTCTTCTATGCTTTAGCAAAGAGATTGGTAGCATTTTACCTTAGAGATCTGTGGAACTTTCAACTTGAGAGAGATGATTTAGGGTATCTGGTGGAAGAAATTTCTAAGAAACAAAGGGTTCAAGATATGACCTGGGTGCTCTTAAAAGTGTTCAGTTGTATGCATTCACAAAGAGGTGGCTTGAAATTAGAACTTATGTTTAAAAGGGAAGCATGGCATAAAAGTTTGGAAAACTTGCAGCCTGATTATATGATAGACAAGAAAAACCTATTTTTCCAGGAGAAATTCAAGCCTGCTGCAGAAATTTACATAAGTAATGAGGAGCCAAATGTTCATCACCAAGGTTATGGGGGAAAATGTCTCCAAGCCATGTCAGAGGTCTTTCCAGCAGCTCCTCCCATCACAAGCCCAGAGGCCTAGAAGAGAGAGATTGTTTCATGGGCTGCATCCAGGGCCTTGCTGCCTTGCAGTCTTGAGACTTGGTGCCCTGTGTCCTAGCCATGGCTAAAAGAGGCCAATGTACAGCTCAAGCCTTTGATTCAAAGGGTTAAAGCCTCAAGACTTGGTGTCTTAGATGTGGTGTTGGGCCTGGGAGGTCTGGGAACCCTCACCTTGATTTCAGAGGATGTGTGGAAATGCCTGGATATTCAGGCAGAAGTTTGCTGCAGGGGTAGAGCCTTCACGGAGAATCTCTGCTAGGGCAATGTGAAAGGGAAATGTGGGGTTGAGGACTCATGCAGAGTCCCCACTGGGGCACTGCCTAGTGAAGTTGTCAAGACAGCCACCATCCTCCAGACCCCAGAATGGTAGATCCACCAACAGTTTGCACTGTGTGCCTGGAAAAGCTACAGACATTCAGTGCCAGCCCATGAAGGCAGCTGGGAATGGGACTGTACCCTGCAGCCACAGGGGTGGAGCTTCCTAAGGCTGTTGGAACCCACCTCCCACCTCTTGCATCAGCATGACCTGGATGTGAGATATGGAGTCAAAGGAGATCATTTTGAAACTTTAAGATTTAATGACTACCTAGCCAGATTTTGACTTGTGTGAGACCTGTAGCCCCTTTGTTTCAGTTAATTTCTCCAATTTACAATGGGAATATTTACCCAATGCCTTCACCCTCCTTGTACCTTGGAAGTAACTAACTTGCTTTTGATTTTACAGGCTCCTGGAAGGAAGAGACTTCCCTTGACTCTGATGAGACTTTGGACTGCAGACCTTTGAGTTAATGCTGTAATAAGTTAAGACTTTTGAGTAACTGTTGGAAAGGCGTGATGGTGTTAATGTGAGGACATGAGCTTTGAAATGGTCAGAGGCAGAATGATATGGTTCAGCTGTGTCGCCAGCCAAAATTTTATGTTTAATTGTAGTAACCCTAATACTCATGTGTCAAGAGAGAGACCAGGTGGAGGTAATTGAATCATGGTGGTGGTTTCCCCCATGCTGTTCTCATGACAGTGAGTGAATGCCCTTGCGATCTGACACTTTTGTGTTTGGTAGTTCTTCCCACATTTATTCTCCTTCCTGCCTCTTGGTGAGGAAGGAGTCTTGGTTTCCCTTTACCTTCTGCCATGATTGTAAGCTTTCTGAGGCCTCCCCCAGCCATTCAGAACCGTGAATCAATTAAACTTTTCTCTTTTATGAATTACCTGATCTTGGGGAGTTCTTTATAGCAGTGTGAAAACAGTCTAATACAATGGGGGTCCTGGGCACCAGTTTGCTATGCTCTCATTTTTCTCTGTAAGAGAAATCATGGGCCAAGGGGTTTCTCTTGGCATTCAGCTGTGTAGCTTTGCAAGAGTGATAAAATGGACACTTTTAGTGTCCATAGATGAAAGCTATTCTTTTTATCCTCTTTTGCATGTTTGTTGGTGGCATTTTTGCCCCAGTGACATGCTGAATTTTCTTTGCTAAACTTGCAGATTCCTACAAATGTATTCTGGTCCATGGGTCATTGTCAAAATCAATGCACTTTGGAGATGGTGACAGAAAACTCCTATCCCATCATCTTGCTGATGTCACTTGCTCCAGGATGCTAGGTGAGACTATCTTCATTTTTGCATATTTATTCTTTCATAGGAAAGACTTGAGTAATTATACCAGCCCTCTTCTTCTGGGACATCTGTATTTTTAAACAGATTGAAACAATATGGGAAGACTTTAATTACATAGAATGGTAGGATTCCTTTCCTTTGAGTGGAAGATGTTCTCCATTCATGAAAGCAAATTACAGAGGCCTGTGGCCTATTATGACCATTGGAAATGAGTGACTCTTCCATGATTTTTTCTTTTTTGAGATGGAGTCTTGTTCTGTCACCTACCTGGAGTACACTGCCACCTGGAGTACCTGGAGTACCTTGGTACCACCTGGGTACCAAGAGTACCTGGAGTACTCTTGCCACCTGGAGTACACTGGCAAGATATTGGCTCACTGCAACCTCCCCTTCCTGGGTTCAAGCGATTTTCCTGCTTCAGCCTCCTGAGTAGCTGGGATTACAGACATGTGCCACAACGCCAGGCTAATTTTATTTATTTATTTATTTTTGTATTTTTGTATTTTTAGTAGAGATAGAGTTTTACCATGTTGGTCAGGCTGATCTCAAACTCCTGATCTCAGGTGATTCACCCACCTCGGCCTCCCAAAGTGCCAGGATTACAGGTATGAGCAACTGCCTCTGGCCAGTTTGATGATTTTTATTTTTAGTATACATACTTGGCTTGTTATGTGAATGAATAGCTGCAGACTAGGATAGGTTCAAATTCAGAGAAGGCTTCTTAAATAAATACCATAAAGTTCAAAATTCTAGACTTCAAAATAATTAAGACAACATACAATGGCTATGTCTTTAGATTTCTCAGTAAAACATCCATTGCTATAGGTTAGTATTTGGAGCAGGAGGAGTAAGTAATTTGCCAAAGTGGCTGTGGCTTTGAAAAAGAAATTATGTAACTTCCTTCAGAGACAGGAGATATTAAGACATCATTGGCACTGTAGAGTGATGCTTTTGGAAGAGACTTCATAATGCCAATATTAGCACACATTTTTATTTTTTAATGAAAAAATACTGGTACACTGCTTGCTTAGACCATCATAAAATATTAGAAAATGATCAAATCCCAGGACATCATTAATAAATTTTGCTTCAGATTCTATGGCTAAATTTCTCTATGTTTCATAACGCTCTGAAATGTATAAATCTATGAGAGTATATTATGTTTTGGTTATTTTTTTCCTTAATATACAGTAACTAGAAGCAGAAAAAAAGTTTAAAATTTTTTTTAACAAAAGGCGACTTGAAATACATTGCTTTGTTCACACATAAACTTCTCTTGTAAGAAATATTTGTTCTTTTTTGTTCATAACCTGCCCTTATGACAAGGGTGAGGAAGAAGAAAAAGTTGCCTAAGGCATTTACAAACCTTACAAAGATTTCATTAAAAAGAAAAATACCCACAAATTTACTACCAATCCATCTAGATCTTTTACTATGTTGTGTCAACTCTCATGAGGAACCTCTAACTTGAGAAATTTAAGCACAAAAAGGCACAAAAGCAACTACAAAATGCAAAGAGCAAACCATTCAAAGGTATATATTTTTTTCTCATACTTTCTTGAGGGAAAAATCAGAAGCTTCTGAAAAATGAAATCTCCCTCTGCCAAATTAAATTAATGTTCAGTTTAGCTAAACCACTAAATATTTACAAAATCACTACTTGTGTAATATATGTTTTATAATTATGAAGTATATTTATGACATCAGTAAACCTACCAAAGAAAATAAAGTTAGAGCAGTTTAAATGATAAAGGAAAAGGCATAGCACAACTTGCAGATTTAGTAACAGTTTATTACTTAATACTTTAAGGTTCTTTTTATCTTCCTTGCAGCTAGGCTACTGCCTCAAAATGGAAGGTAAATGAGACCTGCTATTTGCCATATGTATTTTGCATTATACTCTCTAGACTGTCAATCCAGAAAAATATAGTAATACTTCTAAACTTTCCAAGAAAACCAGGTTCTTCTGGTTAAATTTTAACCTGTTTTGAAATAACTCTTCCATATTAAAATGTGCTTGAAATGTTGAAAATATCAAAGGCTTGAATTGGGTGGCAATCAGTGATGGCCATTCTGCAGGTTACTAAAGAATTATTAAGCACCCCTACTTATGAAAAGGAGAAATTAAATTGTCGCAGTGACAATTAAAGCGTATCAGACTGGAAGAGAACAGATATTAAAGTTCTAGCATTGCTCTTAAATTGATTTGTTTTATTGAACATATTTCTTTGTCACTTTTTCTAATCACTTAAATGAAAATGATATTTTCTATATACCTGAATGAATTATAAGGGGCAAATAAATGTACCTTGGAAAATACGTAACACTTGCAGAATCTTGACATTGTTTCTGCTTAGAAATGTAGAGACCTGGAAAGAGCATCCCATTAAATCTTACAACAACAACAAAAATACTGGGGCAAATAGAAAACGTAGGCTTTTGTTCTTAAACTCATTGAAGTGCTCAAGTTTTAGGGTAACAAACTCATCCAAAGTCAGAACTAAGTGCCTGAAAGGAAAGATAAGACGTGAGCTTTGGTTTTCTCCATCAATATAAAGTCAGAAACCAGGAAGTAGAGTTCAACTGTGATGACTGATGAGTTGTAGAGAATAAGTCAACTGGGAAAAGAGGGTAAAGTACTTGAGAGCCTCAAATTTCTATCTTATTTTCAAATTTTCTTTCACATGCCCCACTGCATGCTCATATAAAATACTGGAAGAGAACTGATAAAGTCCCTCTCATGGCCCATAACTAAGGGATAAAACTACAGCCACTATGAAAGGGGCATCAAACTCCACTGAGATCTTTCTCCCTATCTCCTCTATAAAACCATGCCTTAATTTGTGGGGGAAGGACAACAACCCTACCACCTCTTGGGTACCTATGGAAACTTATTGAAACTTGGAAAATAAGCAAGAACAAAACCTTGTATCTTTGAGGAGGGAGCAAGAACATATGCCAGGCTCAGAACTATAGATGTGGGGGAAAGAAGGAATACCGAAAAAGCAACATTTGTGAAACTCAAAGACAATGTTGTGTAAGATGTCTAACACTGAGGCTTAATCAGAGCAGAGAATTCTCCCTCACACTCCACTACCCAAGCTGATACGTATCAAGTCACAAGCAACTTGAAAGAATGAGACCCTCTCTGACATTCAGAGAAAAAAGTTGTTGATAGAGTAAAAACTGAAAAAAAAAAAAAGCAGTCTGAGATTCTAGCTTCCATCATGAATGTAACATATTGCTAGAGGAGAGGATGTTGAAGTTTTTGGTGTACTAAGGTAACCACAGCAACTACAAAACTCATACACAGCTCCACTGCCAATTAGATTAACTCCATTCTCTCACCCAAGGCCTAGCAGAATGAACATGTAAATACAACCTACTATCTCAGTCTCTACTATCCTATATAAAATGCCTAGCTTTAAACAAAGTATAAAACACATAAAAAGGCCAAGGGCAAAGGGGCAGGCTTCTAAGAGACAAAGTCATCGTTAAAACTAGACTCAGATATGATATAGATGTTAAATTGTCAGACATAAAATTTAAAATAACTCTGATTAATGTGTTCACAATCTAATGGGAAAGTCTGACAATGTGCAATATATAATGGGTAATTTCAGCAGAGAGACAGAAACTAAAAAGAGAATCAAACGAACATGCCAAAAATGATAAACACAGTAACAAAGATGAAAAGCTTTGAGGAGCTCATCAATAGATGTGGCATGGTTATGGAAATAATCAGTGAACCTGAAAATAATTGCATAGAAATTACAGATGGAAAAACAAAGAGAAGTATAATGGGAAAGAAAACACACAAACAAACAGAACAGAGCCTTCAAGAGTTATGATACCATACCAAATTGTCAAATCACATGTCCAAGAAGCTCAAAGATACAAAGAAGAATACAAAAAGAGTTTGAAAAAAATCTAGCCATGTCAAATTCAACCTGCTGAAAAAAAAAAATACAATGAAAACATCTTGATGGCAGCCAGAGGAAAAAGACTCATTACATACCGAAGGATGAAGGTAAGAATGCCACAGACTGGCCTTCAGGAGTCATGAGAGCCAGAAGACAATAGAATGACTTACTTAAAAATGCTAAAAGAAGAGTCCCCTAATCAAAATATTCACAAAAGCATAATTTGGCTTTCAGTTAAGTCTGATTGGCTACACATGTTTGCCACTTCTCCATCCTGCAAATTAATTAAAGTAATGCAAAGAAATAATAAGAACATAAATCCACTAAAACAGACAAGCTAAGAGGAGGTTCATTAGAGAAACAAAGATATTTGGTAATGTATTAGAAAATGAAAATTGAGTAGATAAATAATAAGTGATAAATTAAGATGGAGGAAACTGGGTCACAGGAAGAATGATGTAGCTGAGTGATGATTCTTACCAAAGTCTGGAAACATTTGATTCACAGAAATGGCATATAAAGTAAAGAAAAGAAAATACACAATATCAAAGATAAATAAAATGCACCAATAAAAGGAATTTTTAAAAGGGGGAATAAAGAAAACAGAAGAATTGAAATTATCAAAACACTAATAGAAAATAATTTCTCAGAACTGGGAAAACATACCTATATTCAGATAAAAAAGACACAGTAAATTCTAAGTAAATAAATGAAAATATAGACACACCAAAGTAATTGTTGTAAAATTTTGGTTAAGACAAAATAATATCATCTATCATTCTGGATCACAGAACTTTGCCAGAGGATCTGAAACCGTGACCAAGTGATACACTAAGCCTCAGACTAGTGGTTGGGTAGTTAAATATCTACCCAGAGAGGTGAGAATTC
The DNA here is from genome assembly GCA_963574635.1 of Cheracebus regulus. Lineage (NCBI taxonomy): Eukaryota > Metazoa > Chordata > Mammalia > Primates > Pitheciidae > Cheracebus > Cheracebus regulus. Next base: position 88,380 of record CAUYQU010068983.1, read on the forward strand.
ATTAGTTCTTCCACACACATCCTTCCTCATACATACACACTTTCCAAGATCCTTTTGGGTGCTGTAAAGTGAGACCTGAGGATTTTAATATAAACTTTTAATATGTAAGTTTTGCATGTTAATACAAACTTTGAGGTAATGTCTTTAGCACCTGTCCTCTAAAATGTCCAAATTGAAGATTGCCTTTGGGTTTTGTGCTTAGAAGTTAGGGTCAGGAAACAGCATCTTTTTCTATAAAGAGCCACATAAGAAATATTTTAGGTTTGGAGGCCCATCCATATTCTCTTCTTCTTCTCGTCTTCATCTTTTCTCCTGTCCTCCTCCTCCTTCTTCTTCCTCTTCTTCTTTTTTGTTCTTCACAACCTTTTACAATATAATGAAAGAATCTTAGCTACAGGTAAACTATAGTCATTATCAGTTTTTAGGAAGTCAGAGTTTACAAGATCTCTCAAGATTATTAAGTCTACTGAACAATGGATCCCTTGCACTCTTATTTTTCTTAGTTTAAATGCTAAGAACATATAACCCATTACAATGGGATAAAGATTTGAGGTATTTATCTCTGGTGTGTGTGTGTGTGTGTGTGTGTGTGTGTGCATGTGTGTTTTCCAAACTTGCATTTCCAAAATTATTTCACAATTTATTTCTTCAGTTATGTTGATGAATTAACTGTGTTCCCAACACACTATGTAAAATCACTCCATGTTGCATTGTTTCTGTCACTATGGTATGCAGATTCTAAGAAATCCCTGAGATTTCTACCTCGTTATGTACACGCACCCCCTTTGCAATCCCCTCCAACTGAATATGTGCACGATTTGTAAAAGTGATTGAATTTTACTCCCAATACTAGTTTGGTTGACTAATCAGTGGAATTTGAGTTAATTAAAAGGACAATTACACTGGCTGGACCTGACTGAATCAGGAAATCCATTAAAAGACAGATTAGGTCCTTCCTGAAGAGGAAGGTTTAAAGCAGCAGACACTCTTCTGCTTGCTTGGGAGAAGGAAGCTGCCATGTTGTAAGAGGTCTATGGAGAGTGCCATATGGCAAGGCCCTGAGAGAGGCCTCTGGCAGCTGAGCATGCTCCCTGGATAACAGCTGGCAAGAAAATAGGAGCTTCAGTCACAGAGCTGCAAGGAGTTGAATTCTGCCAAAAACCACATGAGTTTGGAAGAGAATTCTGAGGTACAAAGAGTAATGCTGCCTAAATGGCACCTTGTTTATAGTCTTGGGAGGCATGGGCAAGTGTCACAGTGAAGCCAGACACCTGACCTGCAGAAATGAGAAAGAGTAAATAGGTGTTGTCTTAATCAGCAAAGTTTGTGATAATTTGTTATGCAGCCATAGGAAACTAAAATAATCACCACACCCAAATGCCCTTTATTGTTCTTTTTTACCTGTTAATTCCATCTTTCTAATTCCACCTTCTTCATGAAGCTTTAAATAGAAACAATCTCCTTTGCATAGTAATACCACATATCTTACTAGCTTTAGCACATACTGTCTATGCAAGGGATAGAATACATAGTATCAGCAACTTTTTCTCTTTGCATCATATCTTCCCAGTTAAGAAGAGTTCTTTCAGCAGAGGAACCATCTCCTACTCTTCTTTGTAAACCCCACAGACCTTAAAAGTGTCACTAGTTATAGGGAATACTCAAGAAATAATTAACAAATTATTCATAACTTCACTTTTATAATATGCCATGGTTATATCACTATTCAAATCATCTCATGAATTCTGAAGGAAAAGGTAGGGAAAAAATGAAGACTCTATAGTCACAGAGTCAACTGGTCAGATGACATCTTGGACTTCAAAATACTGCATCAGCAAACTCCAATTTATATCAATTCTACATAATATTCTTCAGGAAAAAGTATAGCAGAACTTCTGAACTCAAAGCCCATAGAAACTTACACAAATTTTTTTGGCTATTATATTTGCAAATGGACAAGGAGATTTGTAGAATACAACTTTGATGCACACAGACTCAGAATACAGCACAAAAGAGGCTAAGGCAGAGCACGTGTGTGCCATTTATAGGCAGACACGTGCCACATCACCCACTACCCAGGTCGACATGTCTCCTCTAAAGCTGTAATGGCGAGTCAAGTAACCTGTTTAAAAACCCCACAATCTTCTAACCACAGCCACCTGGATTGTAATTATAGACTTTATTATAAATAGTTATAAGCTTTGGGTGATTAGTTATTGTGTACAAAGTATTCAACCGTGGACCACCTGATTTTCACATACGGCTGTACCTTCTCCTTCCTTTGATGCATCCTGGCTATTAATAGAAAAACACCTGTTTCCTGATAGTTTTCTGAGCTATAGAGACATACATTTATATAGAAACAGCTGGGAGAAAGGTCCTTGTGAAGGACAACCAAATCCAGTTCTTACCATCACAAAACTTTCTCCTGGAGCTGCTGATGGAAGCAGTTAAGCCTGCCTTGCAACACTCCTGAACAAGCTACAACAAACAAAGTGAAGCTAGGGAGAGTCTTTAACTACTGTGAGAGGATTAAGAATATCCTACAGCAATAAGGCTAGGATTTCCATTTGATCCTAGAAACAGAAAACGTTTCTAAACCCACAGGTGAATGACATAAACGGAAAGCCAGGAGCGAGGTTGCAAGTGTTTACTGTGTTCCTCTCACATCTTTTTTCAGCACCTGCATATACCTACAGTCTTTCCTCCCCAGTGCCCAGGAGCACGGGACATCCAGCTACACTGATAAACTAGCAGCAGCTCAAGAACATGAATGATGTCAGGAAATGAAAGTGATAGTGACAGTTTGTGGTTGTTTGATTTCTTAAATGCAATGAATGGTTTCCTGTCAAAAAGTGACTGGATAGAAAAATAAAAAAGCAATCAAAACAGTAACTGACATTTCAGGGCACTTTAGGGAAGGCCAAGGCTCACTGCTCAACAAAACCACCTGCTTAGTGTTCTCCATGGGAACTGCTGCTCACCCTGAGAGGAATTATTAGGGTATAGCCAAGGTGCATGGGTGCAATGCCAGTTCAGTAGTTTGTGGACCAGGTGATAACAATCTGGACTACATGACCTCTGTGGTCAAATCCAGTACAAAGATTCTAGAAATAATACAGGATGAAGAGTTAGAAAATGTGGCCCTAATGCAAATAGCATTAGTAATTTAATTATAGAAACTTCAACTAATTCACTTCTCTTTGCCTTAATCCCTCCTCATGTAAAAATGCTACTCTTTCTTTCTGTCCTTAAGCCAGAAATCTGATAGTTGCATGAGTTACAGGAAGAAGATCCACAATATTAGAGACACTGGGAATTAATATACAATCACATACAAGTAAGTATCTGGAAAAAGACAGAAGAGAGCACTGAATATGATATTGAGCAGATTTCCTTGGCCTAATGAACATATTTGCATTCCACCATACTTTCATCTCATCTTCCCCTGTGACATTCCCACCGTCAAACCAGAGTTCTTGCCATTTTCTGCTTTGAATCTGGATCTAGCCCTACCCGCTGACTTTATCCCAGTCTGATTTCCACTTCCATCAACTCTAGGTAAATGCCAGCTCCCCGTTCTCCAGCAAGTGGCCCTGCCTATCACATTCACCCCAATATGTTCCTCTCCACTCAAAGAAATGTGAACCTATATTGCATGGTGTAGCCTTTCTCCTTGAAATTATTCTCTTCTTTTTTTTCATCCTTAAAAAAGAAAACGCTTTAGAGAAATATGACTGTAATTAACAACTGACAAAAATATCTGGGCTTGAGTTGAAGTGGGAAATCACAAACGTTAGTTACTTATTTTCTCATGCAGTTACCATTTGTTCTCTTTTCTCAGGGAAGTTGAAAGACCTGAGGTTCAAACTTAATAAGGCCCCATACTGTTTCTAAGAGTATTTACAACATGCAAAGTGTAAGTCAGTGCATTGCTGATATTTAAATTTGTTTTCACTCATCTGAGCTATTACACAGTATGCAATCCCTAAACCCTTCATAATAAAGAGCACACATTTCTCAGCCACGAAAGGGAATGAAATGTTCAGCAATTTGATCTCTCTGGTACTAGGAAGGTGACAAAACATTCATGTGTATCCAATCCATTCCACTGATTTGGCTTCAGCATTAGGAGGGACTGCCTCAGGCAGAGACCTTTTGCTATATACACATTCTTGGGAATTAGCAGGTGAACCAAATGGCCGATAGTGATGACAGCAACATCTTTCAAAACACTCAACTTTACTAAATGGATTTCCCAAATACATTTTCTCTTTCTGAACAATATTTTTTTAAGTTTAACTGATGGTACAAATATTTGTTGCCTTTTTAAAAAGAAAATTCCAAGAAACCAAGGAGTAAGCTATAAACAAATCATTTTCACTTGTGTAAGAATGGCTGAATAACCTGCATTCTACCAGTTATTTTCATATTTTTCATTCATTTTTAAAATCCTTAGTCCATGGTAAGTTACTCTAGGACAGTAATGTGCTAAGGAAGTCATGGAATGAAACTTAATATTTAAAATACTCGTCTTTACACATATCAAATAAATAGAAAAAATTCACTATCTGAATCACTTTTACTTCTTGAATGGGGTATAAAGATCTCTGGATTCTGGTCTCTATCTTGTAAATAAGCAATTTTGATACACAGAGTAAGTCACTTAATTTTTCTAGCTCCAAACTTTCCTTAATTGTACAGTGAAAATATTATAAAATAATCCTTAAGATCTTTTCCCTAAATTTTATTATTGCATTATTTGAAAATAATTTCATAGCACATACTGAAAAACGTATTTCCAGAGTTTAAAAGTAAGTATTTTACTTTTAAATTATGTTTATTATACTCTTTGTGTTACTTGTATGTTCATAATATTATTACTGCCACTACTCATAAAGGAAAACATTGTTTAATTTTAATAAAAATGAAATACTAATTCACATTCATATATTTTTATTTTTAACAGTATTTTATACCCATTATTGCAGAGAGTAGCTTTATATGGTTGGTGGGTCCAGAATAATTATTTCCATTTTAAAGGCCACTTTTGTCCAAGAACATGAAAAATTTTACTAGCAAAACCTAGAAATAGGAAATTTTTTGAACTTTGAGAACCACACTCTCTATGCATAATTTATATACCAATGTATCTTTCAGATAGCAGCCCTGGCAAATGGAATTTAAAGAGCTATCCTCTTGAGCAGTTCGTTCACTTTCTGCCATCATCCAGAGGCAGCCAAAAGGTGCCTTTGTGCCATTTTCTGCCCCTACACTTCTTATGAATCATGAATATGTTTTCCCTAGTTTCCAAGGTGAACATAAGTGCATGTAGTCATTGAAAATTTCCTGAGGGAAGGTAGTACTTCTTTTAACACAGAGATATCTTTTACTCTACATAAATTTAGAAACAGAAAAAAAAACACTGAATTTTAAATTTTAGTATACATGAAAATGCCAGAAAATAACAAAAGATAATATTATAAGTATCTTTCATGTTATCGCTCCCCAGTGACCAACCTGCTCTTCCCCATTGTTTCCCACAGCACAGCATTGTGAGCTCCTGGACAAAGCAGCTGGATCTCTGTCTGAATTATATCCTAGAACAATCTTTGGGTAGATATCCATATCCCTGAATCAAAGGACTGCTTGTAAGCAATTCAGAACATGTGGGATTGTATTAGCATGTGTTGTCCATCTCCCTCATTGAGCCTCCCTAGAATCTTGGAACTGGCCTGGCATAATTCATCTTTGGTCTTAGTGGCCAAATAAAAGTGAGACGGATACAGAATTGGCCAGAATGTTTAGTTTACACTTTGAAGTGTTAAGAATCAGGCTCATCCATCCTTTTATTCATCCCATAAATATTTATTGAGTTTTTAATATGTTCAAGGTACTATTTTAGGTCCTAGAGATATACTGAGAAAATTATGGTTGAGTGGAATAAAAAAATAGCCAAGGGAGCATGAATAAACAAGAAAATATCAGAGTGGAAAGACACTATAAGATGTGATAATGTGATAAAAACTTATTGGGTTGTAGAGAAGTCTACATTATTGGGGAGGGTGAGAAAGTCCTCTGTAAGGATGCTTAACCTTCTGAGAAAAGAAAAATAAATCAAAATCCAACATGTTTTGATTATCCAATCAGCAAATGGAGAAATGGTGCTGAGAGTAGACTCAAGGAATCTTTCCTCCTCCCAGAACAGTCTATCTTGAGTCTAACAAATATCTGAAAAATCCACTATTAAACAGATTTTTTTTCTGTTGTGTTGTTCCACTAAAATTCAAATGCCCTTGAGGAGAAGAAACATATTAAGTCTGTCCTCTTAACTTTAGTCTGAATTGACTTAACAGACTTTTTTTCAACCAATAGCCATAGTTATTTTTGTTATAATAATAATTTTTATTTACTGGTGTATAATTTACATGTATAAAATATTACAGATTGTTGTTCTATAACTGGCTAAGTTCTAACAATGTATACCACTTTACTGCTAATCAAACAAAGGTACAAAACATTTGCATCACCTCATAACCTTCTCCATGTTCCTTGTTCATTGCTTTTCCCACACCTTCAGGAACAATGCTGTTCATATTTCAATCTTTCTAGGTTAGTTTTGCATGTATATAAATGTAATTGTACAGTACATGTATGTTTGTGCCTGCCTTTAGCTTAGCACAACACTTCTGAGATTTGTTAATATGATTGCATGTGTCAGTAGTTTGTCAGTATTTTTTAATTGTTGAGTACTCAGATGGCATTTGATGTGGGAAAAGAAGACGTGAAGAGTGTGAAGGAGAAACTTGAAAACAGAGAGGCATGGTGGTTCTCAAAAGAGGTATTCTGGACCAGTAGCATCATCATCAACACCACTGGAAGCTTGTTAGAAAGTTACATTCTTTGGTCTCATCCCAGGCTCACTGAATTAGGAACTCAGGAGGTAGATCTCAGGAATTTGTTTTATTTTTTGTTGTTGTTGTTTTACTTTTGCAAAATAAGGCCTCCTGGGAATTCTAAAGCATATTAAAACTTGAGAACAAATAACTAGGTGAAGGGATAGACAAAATTTAATGCTTTTAAAATGGGTTTGCTTGGCTTTCCTGCTTCTCTTAGAACTCGAGATTGCAAAAAGGTGAGAGCAGGTTTCATGATGATAAATTTTGAAAATCATCTTTAGAACTGATTTGTACCTTCACTTGAAGTAGTTCAGTGACCAGTTCTGACTTAGGCTCTGAACTGTCCTTCTGAAATACAGTTCTAGAAGCTATATGGGAGACTTGTAATAAGTAACAATGGTATCTAATTAAAGGGTGGTAAACTAGTTCTCACTAAGGAAATATCCATTATACTAATGTGAAAATGAACAAGCCAACTCATCTGGGATTTGAGAATATTTTATATTTCTTAAAAATGAACATTAAAACCCTATAGTGTAAGACTTGTTTGAAAATTATTTTAAAATGTTGGCACATTTTTTGCACCTAATTCGTTTTTCAAATCTGTGTCCAAAAGTAAGGGAATTCAGTATAACAGGGAAAGCCTTGCAAAAATATTAATCAGTGTCATGAAATTAGAGAAAAAGTACAGCAATCATCATGAGCTTTGAAAGAAAATTTCACCCAATTCAAATGAGTGCAATCAAGCTGACAGCAAGACAACCCCAAGATGATGCTTTCCCTACTCTATGGAGGCCTGGACCAAAGTTATCTGACACCTTAGTTGTTATTTGATTTAATTAAATTATATTGGAATGAGTTTTAACTCTAGATAGTCCCCAAAATAAATACATTAAGTAGTGATAGCATGGTGTTTTAATCAGGAAAGATAAGTAGAAAACAGAGAGATAGATACATACATATAGGCACTCTGTGACCACCAAGTCCAATTTCATCATAAGGGGCTTTGCTGTCTGAAATACAGCCATTTTACATTTACAGCCACCCAAAGTAAAAGGACCAGAAAATAAAGCAAAACTGGACAAGAACCTGTTTTCTATAAATAAACTTTCACAACATTCATTTAATGCTCATCATCAACCTTGAGGTACCAATTTATATACTAGTCAAATAGTCATTTTTTCTTTAAATTGAAACACAACAAACCAATCGACTGGCTAGTTTTACACTAATGCCACCTCACATGTCACATAAACATTTTCCTGGAGATACTTCCAGAGTCCCTTAAAAATCCATTCATCACGCTGAACTGAAGGACATGAAAAGCAGATGATCAATTTGGGAATACTTGAGTCAACACAGTTTGAATCAGGAAGCTGTGCTTACGGAGTGAGAGTCACAGACATCTTCAACATCTAGATAGTGATAGTCATCAAACCAAGGCATGGCTCTATTTTCATGTGAATTAAAAGAGAGAACCCTTTCTGTCCCTTCTGCAGTTATAAATCCCAAGACAATAAGAGAGAGAATGGGAAAGTAGGTAAGCTCCTATGTAAAGCACTAAATATTCAAAGAATCCTTTTTTCCATCACACCTAAGATACACCTGTGAAATGCTTTCTCTTCCAGCTATTCTGAATAGACTACACTTTTATTACTCAAAGGCTTTTATGGGCAATCAGTATTACCTAGGTTCTTGTTTGAAATGCAGAATCTCAAGCACTAGTCCAACTAGAGCTAAATGAGTGAAAACTTGCATTTTAATACAATAACCATTGATTTATATACAAATTAATGTAGAGAAACACTAGAAAATAGAATATTAAGCTATGGGTTATTCTCCATGCTATTGTGTTTTTTTTGGCGGGGGGGGGGGGGGGCGGTTCATATTATTAGATTCACCTGGGACTGTTAAGCCTATCAGACCCTATCTCAGAATGACTTAATCAGAATCTCTGTTTTTTAAAGTGTCCCAGTTTCTCATGAACATGTACGTTTGAGAAATTGTTGATTTGGGCAATCAGGTGAAGTCTGACTCTACGTGTTTGTAATGTAAAAAGAAAAAAAAGTTCATTTACGTACAATTTAGTGTTTTTGTTTCTGTTTTTGTAAAGTTTGAGTATAGGTGTAGCAAAATAAGTAAATGCCAAATACAGGGAAATAATAAGAAATAAGGAAATGGTAACATTGGTATAATGAAATGATGAAAGACGTGAGGCAGATTGTGTATGTAGTTAGGTGTGTCTTTAAAGCTTTGTCTGCATAGAGAACACCTAGTAAAATCAGTCAAGCAAATCCATCTGCAGATGGCCAGGAACCTTCCAAGGTGTAAAAAAGGTTGAGGCAGATTTCTTGTTTTCAAATAATTGTATTACCCTTATAAAACACATTGCCTAAGTACTGGTTTTGTTCTGTTTTTCAGTCTGAATATCCATCCTAGGTTGATTTCTCTAGGAAACAGATTCTGAGTCTGAGATTTGTGTGCACATTGTTCGTTGGGGATGCTTTCTGGATCAGCACTGTGTGGTGAGTTGAAGGACATAGGACTGAGCACAGGGAAAAGAGGAATTTGATGTAGTCACAACAAAAGCTGTTCCAGAAGAAGGACTCATCTGAGAGCTGTCAGCCACCAACACTCTGCAGCTGGAGAAATCAATGCCTTAGTCCTGTGGGCAGCACCACACAGCATTCATTATAGAGCCACTACTGTGGTAACTATATTTTCTCCTTTTAAATCTCCAAGGGTCTGTCAGAAATGCCTAATGTCTGTCTTTATCTCAGAATTTTATTTAAGGAATACTCAGTGTAATTTTGTTTGTATTCTCTAGTTTCTTCTGGTTGACAGTTTTTAAATAAATCCCTCCATATCTTGATTGTTTTGAGAACCACAAAGTATAGAACTAATTTTTTTAACCTACTTTGTTAACAGATGATTTTGTTTTTGTAGTCTGAAAAAAAATCCTCAAAGGTGTCAAAAATTAACTAGGTCATTAACCAAATTCCACATCATTTTGCTTAATTTTTTGTAAAATTATATGATTCATGTCATAATTTTCTGAAGGTGCTCACATTCCTGATTGGATTATTAATTTGTGTTTATCATAGTGACTGTGGTATAATGTTCTATCTTAATTAGTATTTTTATGCTTATGATTTTAAATATGTATATAGCCAGTTTTTATGTTGTTTGCCTTTCCAACATAACTAAGGTTAAGTGTTTTCTTGCAACAAAGGGAATTTATATTGGAATTAAAAGTAATTACAGAAGCTTTATCAAAAGCAAAGCAATTGGCAGTTGTGTGAATAGACATCTTCACAGTAATAAAATGCGGACTGAGCAACCTCTGAGTTTATGTTTCTGATGATGTTTCTTCTACAGGAATAATAATGGTAAGTTTTATGTATAGAATATATTTGCAAATGAGAAAACATCTTTCCTTAATTCCTCATGGTATCTTTCTATTTTTCAGAAAAGTTGACCAGTTTACATACTCCTAGTATATTTATAAGTTGGTCTGAATTATATAAGCAGATTGTAAAATTATGGATATGATTTTTATTTTTTATTTGCTATTTTCACAATAAATTGAGCAGCTTTAAAACTATGCACACATCTAACATGTATTAACTACCTTCTTTTTACTAAGCACCACAACATTTGTGGGAATCACAAAGATAAATAAAAAACAGCCATGGTCCACCAGGAGTTAAAATTTTAGTGGACAGGTTGTGTTGAGGTTCAATGATTAAGACAATCAACAGAACTGAACAAATGTTCTAATTTTAATTTATTTCAGTTGTCAAGAAGTGACTACTGCAGCAACTAGAACCTCAGAGATATTTGTTTCAAAGAACTGATGAACAGTTCATTTAAATGGTGGAATATTCACCAAAAAGAATTTGTAATAATATTTAATTATTTAAATATCAAAGAAAATACTTATTTCATGAACAACATTTCTTAAAAAGTAAGAAAGCACATGCTTGCCTTCTGTACATAAAGTGTTAGGGATCTGAGATACGGGTTAAAAAGTGGCACCCTGATCCCACACTCTTGTCGAAGTTTAGCAATGCCTGTACTCTGTGTGAGTGCAAAACTGCATTCATCAAATGAGGCTTTGAATTACAGACAGAGGAAGGACACACAAAATCTATTTGTATAGTATCTTTTAATTTGCTCTGAGGACCTTATTTACATCAGAAAAAAATGGGAAGGTCATTCATTTATTTATTCAAAAATATTTGTTGAATATGTCAGGTATTAGGCCATGCACTGAGGATACAACTCAACACGAGTGACACATTGCCTGTTCTCACAGAGCTTACAGTCTAGTGGCATCTAATGATGATAAGGTAGGAAATTGCAAGATGATGTCATCAGTACTATCTGGAGTGACAGTCAATGTGTTAGAAGACCACATATGACAAGGTGCAACCTGGACTTTACAGTTCAGGAAAAGCTTCCTAGAAGAAGTGAAGTTTAATCTGAGGGGTGGGTAGGGGGAACAGGATTGTTAGTGTTATTTGCAGGAGAAAAATTGGGTAAAGTTTCGTTAACATGGCTGGGACAAACAAAGCTTGAATGCTAGGAACAGAGTACTAGGGACATAGAGGATGAGACAGGTAAGATAAGCAGTTCCTTGAAAGGAAGAGTCCCTAATAAAAGTTTTCCTAATGGAGAGAATTACATAATCATATTTCTATTTAGAAATATAATTTAGCAACGTAGAAAACAACTTGCAGCTATGATATTAATTTAAAAGGTTAATTCCTCACTAAACTGGGGATGGAAAGAAATTTAGGGATTTAAGAAACAGTTCTAATGTATAATTCATAAGACTAGGCAATGGTCAGGTGTGTAGGATGAGGGAAGAGAGAAGAGTCAAAATGATGCCTGGGTTTCTGTAGTGATTGAGAGAATGGTCTTACCATTTACTTAAGAAAACAGAAGAATAAGTATATTTAGTATTCAAGATGATTTATTTTCTTTTGACAAGTTTTTTTTTGGGGGGGGGATAAATCTGTTAGTATGTAGGCATATTGATATATACCTAGATCTCATGAGAAATATCTCAGCTGGCAGTATAAATTTCAAAATTATGCGTTCACATAAGGTCACCCAGTAAAAATATATGAAATAGGTCTTCTTGCCTCTATAGAACTGGGAATGATACCAAGTTTAATGAGCAACGAAAGGTAGAAGATGCAGCAAAGATGGCTTCAAGGAGCATCCAGAAAGGTAGGAAAACAATTTGGAGAATAAATATCAGGGGCCAAAGGAATAGAACATTTCAGAAAAAAAGTAGCAGACAACAAAATCAAAGGTTGCTGAGAAATCAAATTGACTAAGGGGAAAAGGTCATCTGGAGGATGCATGTATAAGGGAATATGTAGCTGTCACATTATGATCAATTTTAGCCATGGGGAAGGTAAGAGCTAGAGTGGGTATAGAGGAATTGAAATGGGAAGCAAAGAAGCAAAGCGTCTAACAGTGTTTTGGAGATGTTTGGGTAGTAAGGAGAGCTAAGAATCAAGGCTGCAGGAAAATGTGGAATAAAGTGTCTTTGTTTTTTATTTTAACATGGGAAATGTTTAATCATAGTTAAGTGCTACTTGGAAGAACACTGTAAAGGAGATGAAGCTGAAGATGAAAGAATGAGGGGAGGAAACCTGGTAGAATAATTGGCAGGGTGTGGGAGGAGTTTCCATCTGGTGGCTTCTATTTTTGCTCTGAACTGGTAGTCAGTTGATCTGCTGAAAGAGGGATTAGATTTCTCAGTCAAAGGATAGAGAAGAGGAGAGTAGGCTTAAAACATTTGTGGAAAATAAGAGAGAGTGGGTAAGGAAATCCTAGATTTCTAAGCAGGATGTAAGACCATATGAAGCTGGAAACCATGGGATTATAGTTGTGAACAGCAACATGAGGTAGATAGGGTGCAGTCAGACATATGAGTTGACTCATGATAAACATTTTTTCCAGAGGGGTCAGAAAAAGATTAAGAAGACTTGAAGATCAGACTCTTCATAAGAATTGACATTATGGAATATGCTGCTTTAAGCTAGAAAAGTAAGCAAATATTCTGGTTTTATATATTGCTGTGTAGTATACTACGCCAATAGCACCTTAAAACAATATGTTCAGAAATCTGCAGTCTGAAAAAATTCATTGGTTTCACAGGTCATCACCTGGAAAACTCTACTGGAGCTGAAGAATCCACTTGTAAGAAAGCTCACTTACAAGGTAGTTCTGGCTGCTACCTGGGAGCTTTGCTGGAGCTGACAAGAAGCAGCCCCATTTTTCTCCACATGGGTCCTTCAAGGAGCTGCTTTGGGCTTTCTCACAGCATGCTGGCTGGTTCAGAAACACCCATCTCAAGAGGCAGGAGGTGAAAATGGATGGTCTCTTAAGGCTTGAACCCAGATAGTGGCATGGTATCATTTTTGCTTTACTCATTTGGTCAAGCAGTTACAGAACCTGCCGTTATTCAAATAAAGAGAATGGAATTCTCTGGTTGGAAGGAGTGACAAAAATGTGCTGCCATCTTTGACTCGTCTCATCAAGGAAAGTCAGAAGGGACTGAGAAGGCACTTCACAGAGCAAAAGGATTAACATCTGTAGTGTGTAACACCGGTTCTCTGCCCATGTCCCCTTGGTGACAACACATCTTTACCCTTTTCTGTGCTCTGAAGGTCACGTTAGGAGAAAGAATGCTACATGAAAGCACATGAAATTCAGAAGGGTGAGAAGGTTTCACTCAAGTAGAGAGTTTTCATGGAGGAGTGCCAGATTTCTGATATGAGAGGACATGGGAGACAATTGCATGGAGAGGTTGGGGTTGGAGCTGTGCTTATTAATTCTTAAATAGGGGTCTGGAGGACACAGAGGAAAGCTTTAGGAGAAGGAATAGGATGATGCTGTGTGACTGGAGAGCAGAGAGTTGGGGGGAATAGATGGTAAGGATCCAAGTTGATAACTGAATGAAGGGTGATGGATTTGAACTGGCCACTTAGTTGCCTGTGAATAATCCCCTGGTGGATGTGAGTGAGGGAAGGCACTTGGATTTCTTCTTCGGAGTCTACCAGAGCCTGGAAGGAGCAGGTCTATCTAGATAAATTGTCTAGACGTGCAGAGGGTGTCAGCTGAAATCCATTGCTGATATCCAGTGACACCATGGATTGCTGCACACGTGAGTGTGTGTGTGTATGCAAATCTGTGCATGTGCATGAGTGCCAGTGTACACATTTAAACTGCTGTGTAGGGGCTGACTGAGAGACCCAGTGTGTGATAGGAGGCTTTGGTTCTGAGGTCTTGGCAATACCCTGTCCAGTGCAAGTCCTGCTGACCATAGTGACCACTAGTCATAAGCACCCCCTTGTCAACAGTTCAGGGCAGAGAGATCTAGAGAATGTGGTGCAGAGATAAAGACTTCAAGAGAAAATACAAGACATATCATTTCAACATCCCCTTCAGCTAGAAAGGACAATGAATTGGTCTCTTATTGATAACTGAATTCAGGGAGTTTTAGACCTCTAACTTGAACTCCAAGTAGAATACTTGTTTACTCAACACTTTGAGTAAGTAAGCTGCCCTCCCCAGGATTCTGTAGTATCCAAACCAAGAAGCTTGTATTTGACCTACCTTCCCTCACTTTGTCCCCTGCTGTGTCACACACTGCCCCAACAGATGCCTTAGGTTATTCCTACTATAGGAAGGTTGATAACTTTTAGGATGAAAGCATTTCTCAACCCAGCAGTTCAAGAGGAGGTATGAGTACCTTTTTAGGTTATGGGATTTTTTTTAGTGGTACATAGATATAGTTTTAGGGGATCAATTTCTAGCTATTCAAATTCTATCTAAAGCTTCTTCCAGAAAATCAATTTGTCTAAGAATGACCCTCTTCAAAATAGTCTCTTTTTCCATTTTAAAGAATTTTTTCATCTATTTCAAACTGGTGCATTTTCCAGATATATAAAAATATTTTAGTACTAATCAAAGGGAAAATCAAAACACTGGTTGTGAGTCACCTTCCTTTACAGGTTAATCAAGACTTTCTTTGTATTATGCATATTTCCATTAAAAATGAAGATTGACATTAAAAACAGATTGGCAAGTGTTGGAATGTCCCAAATTCAAACTTCTCAAGTAATATTAGTTAGTGATATTGATTATTCTAAATGGAACTGGAGCATTTTCCAAAACAATTTTTTTCCAGATAATATTGAATAAAGCCAAAGATATAAAAGTTTTATGTGATTTATTTCAGACTTAGCATACTTTATTTAATAAGGCAGTTAAAAATGTATTTTATCAATATATAAAATTTTTGTTCCAATTATAGTCAAACCCCATCGTATTTCATTTTCCAAAAGTGTGCAATATTTTAACTTTCTATCATCCAAAAATAACATTATTTAAACTTATAACAAAATCTTTCATGTGTCAGCTTGTGAATACGCAAAGAGGAATACATAAATTCACAATTTATTTTATGAGGTACCTAAGTAAAAAGTTTGAATATTGCAGTTTTTATTTGTCATAATCTTCTTCACTTATTGGAGACTTCGATCCATGAGCTGCTGAGAGATGGGAGATTCCCAGTGGTTTTTTGTTATTTTATCTAAGTATCTGTGTTGTACTGAATATAGGCACATGCAGATGGTGGCCTTGTGCTGTTTTATTCTGGCTTTGTCCTTGGTGTATTTTCCTCAGCAGTGGAAAATAGTTTTCTGCTATTTCTTGGTGTAGAGTTATCTACAAGGCATTCATTTGAGGGTCCTGCTCTAAGCCCTTTGGGTTTACCCTAGTAAGAAATTCTGTTTTGGGACCAGAAAGTGGCACACTTCACTCCCTTTCATCTCTACTGGAAATTAAGAGAGGATGGGTACAGGCCAATAGATGACTTTCTGGCTCAATCAAATGATTTTTAACTCCCCTAAGAACCTAGGTTGTCATGGACAGGTGCAAGTAAGCATTACAATTGTACCCTCAATCTTCCTATTATTTCTTCATTCCAAGGGATAGTTTGTGATATTATATAATCAGTCTTTGGAAGAAGACTTTGACTCACCAAGTCTGTTGTAAATAGAAACAAGTTAATTCGTGCTAGCTCTCTTCTCAAGATCAACTAGGAGGAATTTCAGAATATTAATTTTTGTACAGTATGACTTGACTAAATTTGGGTGTGTGTTAATGCAAAATTAATAATAATTAGATAGAGCTGGACTAAAGCTTAACTTTTTACAGACTGTATAAAAGCAAACACAGCATTATCATGATTACTTTAGAACCTTTGGAGAGCATTTTTGCTAAGGATTGCCTTTGCATACACTGGTAATACAGAGCAATTATTTTCTATTTGTTTCAGTCAAGGCCCTGATGAACCTCTTTTTGTAAGTGTACATACTTTTATCATAAGCATTGAAAGAAAATTGTCCTATGCATGGTCTTGCAGTCTTAGTTCCTGGACAAAAATAAAACAAAATGAAAAAATAAAATATTTTAAGTGCTCTAAAATTAATAATTTTATAATTTCTTGTAATTAAATATAAAATAAATTAAAATTACAATAAGGACAATTACAACCAATAATATTTAATAGCCTATTTTTTTTTATGAGGAGAAAAATCATATGGTGATTAAAAGTAACGACTATGGAAGTCAGACATCTTAGGTCTAAATTCTGGTCCTGGATCAATCTGATGATTCTTAACTCCTCTAATTGCCTATGTAGCGAAGGAGAGGTACAAGTAACCATTATAGTTGTATTCTTAATTCTCCTAATAGTTCAGCAGTGTAAGAGAGAGTTATTAGCTGAAAGTACATAAAAGCCGCAATAAATTTTAGAAAATCATTGATAGCACAAAATATTCTACTTTTTCTTTATGCTCATATAGTTTTTCCTTCTTTTCTTACATAAATGTCTAGTGTGCCTACTTTTGTGCTGTTCTAGTAACAGCCACAGCTCACCTGGCAACTTCATTTTTCTCCATTCCTCAGGCCCAGTTGCTTCCCTCCCCAAATTTAGGATGGATTTTCTCTTAGTGATCCCATAATCTTTTCATACATTTGTCTTGGTTTCCACAGTTTCATCAGAGGTACAGATATACATCTGAGCCTCAGAAATTAAAAATGTTTAAATTATTTTCTTGGGAGACTCCTTAACTCCCCTTTTAAACCGGCCAATGTCAATAGATTGAGGAAGAGGAAGAAAGCCAAGAGGCAGAAGGAAGAGGAGTCATTTCTAGCCTCACAACATAATCCTGGTTGATGCACAGAAGGAGAACTGAACAAATAGTTCAAAGAGAAAACAGTAATTCTTTCTTTATTATGAGATTATTAGAGATTAGGCTTTTTTATATTTTCCAAGCCTCCTAAAATGGTCATATAGTTGATGAATTATTTTTTTCTAACAAGGTATTAAATGATTACTATTCCCCTTTCATTCCTCTAACTTCTAGATGCCTCTGGCTCCCCCTTATTCCTTTTACTTTTCTTGGCCAGTTCTGATGAGAAGTGAGCAGATCAAAACTGGATCTGAAATAGTTAAACTGAGATTTTGCACACATATGTGTATGTGCAGATATATGTGTTTGCATATACCTATAAATATATATGCACCATCAAGAGACTCAAAATTTAGAGGCCAACCAAACAGTATGATAAAACCATATTTTTTTTTAAAACCACTATTTGATGTTTTAATAGGAGCAAAAAAAAAAAAAAGGGAGGTTTGTATTTGATGACCTCCCACTGAGCTGCAGAATGAGAACAAAGAGTTAATATGAATAAAACCCCAAAGATAATATTATAAAGGATTTCCACAGTTATCAGACAAATAGAGAATGAGAGAAAAAGAGGACAAGCATGGAGAAAAATTTTCCCTTTCCCAAAAGCTCTTTTTGAAAATTACTTGGAGACTTAGAGACTCTGTTGACTTTAATTAAGTGCTCATTAGATTGACAAACTTTTAAAAAAAGTGATCCTGCTTGCCATGTGGGTTTTCATATGCTCTCCCGGCTTTCCCTCTAAATTACTTTAGAACCCTTTCAGAATAACTTGTTTATTCTAGGGAAATTACTCATAACCCTTTAAAAAATTCAGATAGACTTTTCTGTCCTGTGGTTACTGCTTTGTTATTTTTACCCAGTTTTATAATTTTCACTGAAATCTCTTAACTCCTCCATACAAAGTCAAAGTCTTCCCAAATTGGACTTAATTCCTCCGGTACCAGTGGGGAAATAACTTATAATCTTTAAAATCTCCAGAGTCAGATGTCAACTCATACCTAATTAAATAGGTAAAGTCCTTAGAAGCTGTGGCTACACCCAAACAAACAAGCAAACAATTCTTCCAATCATTCGTTTCAACAGAAAAAAAAAAGTTGAATTTGTTGTTTATGACTATGTGGTCACATTGATACCTGCACTATCTTCTGACTGAATATTATACTTTTGAAATAATTTTGATAGACGTGTCTTAAACAGTGGCATCTTACCAAGGTAGTCAGAGAGTCTGACATCAGAGACACTATTCTAAAAGGATTAGAATTAGGACATAATTCCAGGTCTGACATAAAAATGACTACTTGGAGGGACTATCACTTTAAAAAATATTAACATTAATTACTATGGTTATTGTCTATTTTCTGGATCTTCTTTTCTCATTTTATACTTCATTTATTGTGATGTTAAAAGTAGGCATCATTGTTAATATTAAAATGGCACATTATTTAAAAGCAGAAGTGTTAATTTTTTTATTTTTTATTTTTATTTTTAGATACAGGATCTCGCTGTGGTGCCCAGGTTGGTCTCAAACTCCTAGACTCAAGCAATCATTCTGTCTCTGCCTTCTGAGTAGCTGGAATTATAGGCATGAGCCACTGCACTCAGCCTAAAAGCATAGAATACAGAAACCAGAAGGTGTACTGACAATTACATATTTCATACTATTGCCTTTAGATCTTCTGACTAGCATCAATATTAATGTCTTTTTTATATTGTTTCAAATTTTTTAGTTTATTTTAATTTTGTATTTAATTTTTAAAAGTAGGTATGTATATTTATGAGGAATATGGGATGTTTTGATGGAGGCACACAATGTGTAATAATAACATCATGTAAAATGGGGTACCCATCCCCTTAGCATTTATTCTTTGTGTTACAAACAGTTCAATGATATATACTCTTTTAATTATTTTTAAATGTAGAATTTAATTATATTTAACTATAGTCACCCTGTTATGCTACCAAATGCTAGTTCTAATATTAATGTGTTCTTGATTTAAGGGTTTGAACAAGCTAAAGGTTATGTTCAGTTTCACAATGCTTGTTGTAGTATCACTAGTGGCATAATGGTTTTGCCTGGATATATAGTTAAAATTATTTTAAATCTTGGTGATTTATTATCTATTTCAGAACTATAGGAAACTCCTAATAATAAAAAATAAAACATTAAGTTGATTGTTTTAATAATAAAGGGAATATATATTCTGATAACTCTTAACATGCCTAAAATTTTCTGGTCCATATTTGCTATTTATAGTAATTTGATTAAAATTCCTCTAGCACATGTGATGCTATCTTTCATAGTTCAGCAAAACAATGTTAATAAGACCAAAAATGCAATACTATTTCATACCAGTTAGAATGGTTAAAATATAAAAGACTGTCAACACTGAAGATTGGTAAGGAAGTAGAACAAATGAAGCTTTCATAGTTATTAAACAGTGTGAAATGGTACAACCAGTTAGAAAACGTGTGTGCAGTTTCTCATACAATTAAACATGTATCTGCTCTATGAACCCAAAATCCTCTTATATTTACCAAGAGAAATATAAGCATAAGCTTTCTAATAAATTTCTGGAAGCATGATTTATAGCAATTTTTTAATAGCTCCAAACTGAAAACAATGAAAATGTCCACCAAGAGGAGAACAGATACACAAATCAGGGTAAATTCATGCAATCAAACACTATTACTCAGCAATAAAAATAACATGTTTATGTGCACAATAACATGGATGGATTTCGAATATAAGTGAAAAGAGCCATAGATGAGACAACATACTATATTTTTTCATTTATATAAAGTTCAAGAACAAGCAAAGCTAATTTATGGTGAGAGAAATCGGAATCATTGTTACATAGGAGATGGGAATTGGCTGGAAGAGGCATGAGAGAACACCCTGGGGTATTGAAAAAGTTCTCTGCCTTGATTGGGATGACGGCTAAGTGGCTAAGTGGATAGACACATTCATCCACTAACCCATTGAGCTGTACAATTGGGTACATCATTAACTTATTGAATTATACACTTATAATCTGTGAAATCCTTCAAATATACATTTAACCATATAAAAATATCATTATTGTACTTAACCTAGTTTTCATTTACTAGAAATGCTCTCGACATCCACTGCATTGAGATGCTTTATAAATACAATCTGAAATACTTTTATTTTTATTAATAAATTTGAAATATTTATAAATTATTAATTTTAAAGCAAATAAACAAATCATTAACTTTAAAGCAAGTCAGAATTCTGAATATCAGGTCATGAAAGGCTTTTGTTTGTTTTTGACAAAGCTGTAACAGAATTAAATTTCATTCTACATTTTATTCTACTATTCAGTCCTAAAACCAGATACAATACATCATTTTAATATAGTTTCCAGCAATCATGCATCTAGTTACATGATTCATTTAAAATTAATTTAATTGTGTATGGCACATGTTAGTTTATAGAATGACTTAAAATGTCTTTAATACACCATAAATATAATTAAAATTGGTCTTTAAGTTATATTTTAAAATGCTTCTTAAAATGTACTGATCTAAAATTAAAATTGTAAATGCAAAATTAGTTATTGTATCCTAAATTATGCACATGATTTAAAAATTTTAATTATTTGAGTATATGTTGCTATGAGATGAAACAGTTTGGTTAACCCTGGTGTAGTAAATAGAATACGTTTCTTTTTTGCCCATTTTTTTCTGCTTAGTCCCAATGTTTTAGATTCCTGTTTCCTGAAAGGACCCTAATGACTTAGTAAAGAGAATTGTATACTCTATACCAATGCAGTGGTTGTGTAACTTTTCAGATTCCCAATATCCTCATCAAAGATATTGAAATTTAATTCTGAACTTGCAACTCTGAGGCAGAGCTTCCAGCAACTAGATCAAATTAGATGTTCATGGTGCAAAATGACTCGAAGTACTCTCCTCCCCAATAATATTTTTATGTTAACAGAGGCTCTCATTGCCTTGGCCTCAGGCATAAAAATTTTATAAACGCTTTTGAAGGGATTTTCCTTAATAGAAGATTCTTAAAACATAATACCTAGACAGTGTTTTTCTACCTACTTCACATTGCAAATAATACCACTGAAATACTACTTTAAACAATCATATCAGTGATAAGATTGTTCTGTGACTATCTATTGTTTCTGGTAGTTTATATCACCAAGCTAACGTTCCCAAATACTGGCATTCACCCGTTCATGTCCCTACTTGCTTTGATTTTGGTTGCCACCAGAATAAAAGGCACCTCAGCTTCCCAGTTGGATTCAGTCCTTATTGCTTCAATTGTGTTTAAGTATGTATACAGTTCGATATTATCTCACAGATCTATAAAGATATCAGAAATTGAAAGAATAAAATACAGAAAATGTGAATGTTCAAATAATGTGCTTTTTCTAAAATGGGCTCTAGATTATTTGAAGGTAGGTTAATATTTAGTCTCTGCTTACATTTTGCTATTGAATAACTGATTTGTTTTTTAATTTATCTGAATGAGAAACTGGTTGTTATTGCATTGTAAGTCTTTAGAATTCAATGCCTCAAGTCAGCTCTTATAGCCAGATCAACCATTTTGTGGCTTTGCCAAGTTTGTATGTGTGTGTCCTTGCCTAAGATTTTCATACTGACAGCTACCACTGTAGGGACTGGGGGAGAAGGTGGGTACTAGCTTATACCAGCATGCCTGGTAGATAAAAAAGGGCCCGTTTTCCATAATTCGCTCAAACTCCAAACAGCAACTTAATTTTCTTTCAGTTTTCAGTTTGAGATGCACGGCAGGGATCTCCTCCCCAAGCAAAAGGCAATATGAGGTGAGAAGAACAGCCTGCTGCCAGCACAGGTATAGGCCTGCATAATGGAGCTGTGGCACTCAGAAAGAGGCTCTTCATTTTAACAACTGTGATAGTGAGGAAGGAAGCATAATGAAGATGGCATAATTGAAGTGGGAGAAGGAAACATTAACCATGTATTGAGAGGAAGACTTTGGGGGCTAATTTTGACTTCTTCGCTAGATCAAACATTAAAGCTTGGCTACAGGTCAAGAGAGCCACAGAAGATAGCACCTATACCACAAAATCACCCTGAATTCTCAAAAAAAAAGTTTTATTTTATTTTTAATTACGTGAAGCCAAATTGTTTTGTACTGTTTTGTGTTTTTTGATTCTCATATTTATATTGACTCTGGGATATCAGCACCCAGACAAAGATTCAAGTTAAATATGGGCCTGATGATGCCCGAATATATATTTTTTTCTGATGCCTGTGTCTCTTTGCCACCAGAGAGTTCAATATTCTGCACAGATAAACTTTAGCCAGAAAAAAATTGAAAATATAAAACAGAATACAAGGAGAGTGAGGAAATTAGAAAAGATGAAACAAGAACAATACCAAGCTCCAAAGAGAGCAATACAAGCAGGTAATAGGGACATGATTCCAAAAAAAAAAAAAAAAAAAAAAGATTTAATTCAAAGAGACTATAGAATCTGACTACTGCATTTACAAATGATACACAAAGTTAAAATCATCGAAGGTTGTATTTCATTGCTGAGGTGAAATAACTTCTAATACAGACAAAAGTCATATAATCATGAATAGTCCTTGTGATTGAAATTTTAAAGTAAAAATTACACTTTAAAAGTATCAAATTATTTATTAAAAGAAATGCACATAAATATGTTTTATATTTTTCTATCAAAAAGTTGTTATGAAATATTTAGACTTCTAGCCAATTGGTTTCCTGAAACTGCCATATCCTCAAAAATTCTTAGGAAAAGCAACCAACACAATGAATGCACTGTGGACTTTACTGGTATTAGAGAATTCCTGAGGCATGTTTAATAGGAATAAACAGAATATCTCTAAAGGAAAATCATATTTATGTTCTTACCTACAGGAAACTCATGAAAAACCTATTGAGAATAAGAAAGATACTGTTTATTTAGTTAGATTCTTATGTCTTTGACTCTATTGATCAATATCACCCCGAATAGGTTACTATGGGATTGAGGCTTTGCTCGATTCAATAAACCTCAAGTTTCTTAGCCCCTTCCATTGTTTTAAAGAAAGGTGAGCAAAATACTTTCAAAAGAATGCTTTAGTTTTTATTTATTTTTGTTTTAGTGCCTTGAGAGATTCCTCAGCCATACTTTAAAGGTATGTGGACGTTTTGAAATGCATCATATTCTGATATAGCCATAGGCTAGAAAGAACTTGAAATTATTTGTTTAGCCCTAAAAAAATCAATGTAAAAATATGGCATTAATGTTGGTAGCAATAAATAAATGCTGTTTTATGCTGCAATATATACTTAGAAACAAATATTTTAAATAAAATAAAACAGAGCATATGTTGCCCACCTGCAAATCTTGCCCACCTGCAAATTTGCTGAAATGCCTATGTACATGTATAATTAATTAATTGAACCATTTTTGAATATCTTTTGCATAAGGTTCTATGCCAGTACCAGAAACATGTGCATTTCATGTGAAATCAAGTCCTAATAATCTTGGTATTTGATTATTTGATAGATCCCATGAGATATAATACCTGAGGAATGAGAATGAGATGATTTTACTTAAAACTTAAACTAATGAACAGGTAATTTTTATTTGAAAATATAGAAACTAATTAATCAAACTCTTAATTATAGTGTTAAGCATTTTTTATTGTATTCTAGTCCTGGGAATATGGTAAGCAATATAGGTTATATAGAATAACAGATATATTTATTTGTGCACCCTTGTCAAAATTATCATAGATTTAAATGGACTGAGGCAGTATTTCTACAATTTGTTGAGTAGCCACTATATGGCAAACAATGTCATATATTCTGTGTAACTTTGTACCACATTTGATATTGGTATCATCTGGCCATTAGATAAATAATACAGTGTTATTCTAAACATTTATCAAATTTTCTGGCTAGCCATATGCAGAAACTTAAAACTGGACCCCTTCCTCACACCATATAAAAAATTAAGCCTGATGGATTAAAGACATAATCCATTAAAGATAGACTAAAGATGTAAATGTAAAACCCAAAGCTATAAAAATCCTGGAAGACAACCTAGGCAATAATATAAAAATGCATATAATATCATATAAAAACCCTGGAATACAACCTAGGCAATAATATTAGGACATATGCAAGGGCAAAAATTTCATGACGAAGATGCCAGAAGTAATTGCAACAAAAGCAAAAATTGATGAATGGGATCTAACTAAGCTAAGGAGCTTTTGCACAACAAAATAAACTATCAACAAAGTAAACCTATAGCCTACAGAGTGGGAGAAAATATCCACAAACTAGTCATCTGGCAAAGGTCTAATATTTAGCATCTATAAAGACTTAAAAAAATCAACAAGAAATAACAAATGATCCCATTAGAAAGTAAACAAAGGACATGAACAGACACTTCTCAAAAGATGACATACATGCATCCAACGGTCATGTAAAAAAAAAGCTCAGCATCACTTATCATTAAAGAAATGCACATCAAAACCACAATGAGATATCATCTCATACCAGGTAGGATGGCTAGTATTAAAAGTCAAAAACGAACAGATGCTGGTGAGGTTGTAGTGAAAAAGAAATGCTTATTCACTGTTGGTGGGAGTGTAAATTAGTTCTATTGTGGAAGACAATGTGGTGATTCCTCAAAGACCTGAAAACAGAAATACCATTCAGCAAAGCAATCCATTACTGAGTATATCCCCAAAGGAATGTAAATCACACTAATATAAAGGCACATGCATGTATAGGTTCATTGTAGCACTATTCACAATAGCAAAGACATGAAATCAATCTAATGTCCATCAATGATAAACTGGATAACGAAAATGTGGTACACGTATACCATGGACTACTATGCAGACATAATAAATATGTCCTTGAAGGGATATGCATGGAGCTAGAAGCCATTATCCTTAGCAAACTAACTCAGGAACAGACAACCAAATACTGCATGTTCTCACTCATCAGTGGGAGCTAAATGATGAAAGCACATGGACACATAGAGGAGAGCAACACACACTGGGACCTATTGGGAGTTGAGGATAGGAGGAAGGAAAGGATTAGGAAAAATAACTAATGAGTACTAGGCTTAATACCTGGGTGATAAAATAATACGTACAGCAAACCCCCATGACACATTTACTTATGTAAGAAGCATACAAATATACCCCTGAACTTAAAAGTTTTAAAAAAAGAAATGAGAATGCCAGTATTACAGTTGAAGTCTCATAAATGGCTGTGTTCATTAACTTTGTAGACTGTTTTACGTATGAGTGAAGATACAAATTAAAACACAAGTAAACTTCATTGCATGTCACCCTATACATGTTGACAGTGGAAGGAATGCCTTGTCTGTAGCATACTGTCACTTCTGGACTGAAAGGCTGAAGAATAAACTAACTTTTCTTTTTTGCATAAGTCAGAAAAACTTACAGTTAGTTTGTCCAGTTTCCTGGTTGACCTCAGCAGATGAAATGAACAGATGTGTTAATTCAGATTGAAGAAATTATCTGAATCTTGGTTTGTATGGAGTTATAACCTACATGCAACATTAAATTAGATAACTTACAGTTTCACATGTATACATAGGCTGCCTCTCAGCCTCTTCCATATCCATTAATGATTGAACCTTTTAAACTGGCATTGAAACAATACAACAATGTTTTGTTGCACCAATTTTATAAATTTAAGCTGTGCAATATGTGTTATTTTTCTGAGGTAAACCAAAGGTAAATTTCTCAAGGTTCTTGCTGCCTTCTTTAGCAGCATATGATGAAGGATCTTTCATACATTCGTAATAGATAAAAATAAACCAGATTGCAAATCCTTTTTTAAAATACTAAACTATGTACCAAGTTTTTGGTTCAAATTGTGTAAGATAAATCAAACTTATATTGCATTCTATTAACTAATATAAGTGTATTTTTGTTAGCATAGTTACGTTGAAATAAAGTTTTTTAAAACAATAAGAAAGAATTGATTTTATGTGTGAAAGCCATGGTCAGATCCCTTCAACAATACTATGTACTGTCTCATTAGATTGCCAGCAGGTGGTAATTGATAATTTCTAAGTAATTGAGATATTTCATGTATTTCTATTTCAAACAATTGAAACAGGACAGTTCCCTTCACCTCTTTGTGGTATTCATGAAGGGGTGGCTTGCTTACTCAGTCCACAGTTCTCAATCCCTCATTGGAGGGGGAGGATGCAAGTGAGAGGGTGCAGAGGCCAGGATGAGTGCTTCTGGCTACGGGCAGGAGAACTCCATGCAGCCTTGTGCCAATGTCTGAGCTGGGGAGTACCCATGAACCCTGGAGCCCCGGTGAGCATGTGTTACAGTGAGCACTTTTAGCTTTGCTGTCCATGGACAACTTAAGTGTTGAACAGCTCAGTGGAGGGTCAGGGTGACAGCCTTTTGCACCCACCCTCTTGGTACCCAAGTTCTTGTCTGGCATCTAGGAAGAATCAGGTCATGTGAATGAACTGAAGGGTGGTGAATGTGGAGGATTTTACTGAGTGATGGAAGTGGCTCTCAGCAGGATGGGGAGCTGCAAAGTGGATGGAGAGGGAAGTTGGTCCTCCCCTGGAGTTCGGCCATCACTGGCCAAACACTTCTTTGAAGTCCCACCATCAAGCCATCCTTCTGAAGTTAAGCTGCTTCACTCTGACATCCGGCTGCTTATTCTCTTCTCTTATTCTCTGCCACTCTGCCTCTCCACTGGTGGTGGGGCCTGGAGTTTTCATGGGTACAGGATAGGGGGGAAGGGTGAACCAGGGTGGTTTTGGGAAAGGCAACATTTGGGTAGGAAAACAGGAATGCATGTTCTCACTTTGGAATGTGGGTCCAGGCCTGAGGGTGAAGTTTCACCAGGAACCCTGCCCTTTCCTGCCTAGTATTTCACTGCTCCTGTCAGCATCACAATCAAATTCTGCAGTATGTATCTGATACCAAAGACTAGTATAATTAAGAAAATTTGTTTACTACAAACAAAGCAAATGATGAAACTCATTCTATTAATCAGAAAAATATAAAATTACCTGCTACATAAATCAAAGAACATATTTCTGTCCCCAATATTGTAGGTGTTTCTTTCCCCAAGCCTTGTAGTTGTCCTCAAGTCCGTTGCCAAGTCTCTTTTTCCCAAGAGTTAACTAGAGTATGCTCTTCAGTTCTGCTCTCAAAGCACTTTTTTTTCCTTATTTTTTGTTTGCTTTGTTTGTTTCATTCCTAGACCATATCCTTCCAGACACCTTTGAATTTTTTTGTTCTCTTTTCTGCCCTACCAAACGGCAAATCTGTATCCCTGTTAGATGTTCTTCTGCTCTCATGGGCCACCCTTGCCCACCTTCAATCTCACGTCATGAGCATCACATTTCCTCCACCTGAAGTGACACTAGCTTTCTGATAGCCATTCCTAGCATCTCTCCTCACCTTGAATCCACTGCCCACACTTCTATTTGACCCATACTCCTGACACGTTTCAAAACATTTAAATTCTTTGCAAGTTTAAACTGTGTCATTTTTGAAGACCCTCTATGCTTTTCTTATTTCTATCTTTCTAACCTAAAATTTCTCACGAACTATTCATTTAATCATTGATCATTCAACAAATATTGAACATATCTCATGGCAGGAACTTTTGAGGGCATGGTCACTATAGCCATAAACCAAATAAGTGCAAGCATGAACCTTCTTGCCCATTTCATTCTGATGGAAACAATTGGTGCTCTGATGCTCTGCCGAGATATTCTGGTCCAAGCAGACACACTCAACCTCCCCCTGCCCTCCTCAGTTGCTGAGACTTTTGATGGCTGACTGTTTATCCCTTTACCCTTAATGGCTGCATCCTCTACAGTAGGGAACTCCCTTGGACAAATTTCCACCATGTTTTAGGAAGATGCTTGAAACCAATGGCCATTAGATATGAGAATACAAAGGGCTGCCTTACTGACCACAATTTGGGACAACTCTGAAGGGCTGCCCAGCTCCAGAGCTTTCTGTGGGATAGATTGAGTCTTCGGTTGCAACCACATTAAAAGTCAGTATCTCCCTCTGTCTAATCCTGTTTTCCTCACTTTCATACATGTAAATTTCCAAAGAACACTCTCTTTCTGCACACAACCTCCATCTCAGAGTATGTTTCCAGGAAACTTATCCAAGATATAAAGCAAGACAGACAATATCCAAGTAAATAATAACATTTTTTATGACACAAAAAGTGGTGGATTTTATTACTGGTTGCCAAATATTTCAATGTCCCTCACTATGATGCGTAAGAATTCTATTTTACTACCTGATTGACATCTGGTCAGACTGTCTTTCTCGTTTTGAACACTACAAAGTGTATGTGGAAGAGGTATTTGTCACTTCCAGGAAAAAGCTTTAAGAGCCAGCTTGTGGTTCAACAATGTTTTATTTTTCTTTGTGAAAATAACCAACGGTGTTACATACAGAAGTTATTCTTTGTTCTGGGAACCAGGGAGAAGATTACAGACAGCCGAGCCACAACTGACCCATATAGATTTATAGAATGTTGTAAGAGGCTGGGGTTAGAGGGTCACTAGCTGCCCTAGCAGAACTTAATTTAACCTGCTTGAAACAGCTATGGTAAGTGCTATCAAGCTATCAAGTGGAAAGAGGAATAAAGGAGTCTGGAATTGGGATGGGCCCAGAGCCGCTGATTTAAATAGAATTGTCAGACACAACCTCACTGATAAGGTGTTCTTTGAGCAGAAGTCTAAACTGCGTAAGAGAGCAGTCGGGAGACACCTGGAGGAAGAGTGTTATAAGCAGAGAGAGCCACAGCGTAAAGTTTCCAAGGAGACATCTTGGTTGACATAAAGAAAGAGGACAGTGTGGACAGAATTCAAAGAGAGGTGGAGATTTGCCAAAGATGAAACTAAAACAAGATCCAGATCGTACAGAGATTTAGAGATCATTAAAAGGCCTTTAGCTTTTACTCTGATTGAAAAGAGAAGCCTTTGGGTTGTAGGCCAGTAGAGAGATTGAGAAAAAGTTTGATTCTGGGTCTGTTTCGAAGTTAAAATGAACAGATTTGCTGACAGGTTGGATGTGGGTTATATGAGAAAAAAAGAAGTCAAGGATGACTCCTTTTTTTTGACCTGAGCAACTGGAAGGATGGAGTTGCCATTTCCTGAGAGACCAAAACTGCTGCCGTTTGTTCAAAGAATTTTACAAATCCAGTGCACTTGTCAAATTTCTTTGCTTGTTTTTCTGATATTTCCTGCATACTTTTCATACTTCCTCACTTCTGTATTTTCACCCTGATCATTCTCTAGTCTTCATGTCTAAATTCTATTGACCCTTCCAAGTTCAAGTCATAGGCCACTCTTTCTGTGAAGTGTTTTTATGAGCACCTCTATCAGAAATACACTCTTTTCCTATCACTATAATCTTTTACTTAAGTTCCTTTAACCTCACTAATAACTTTCTCTCTTGTTTTATACCATTTTTATAATTTTGGGGGTTCAGCCAAATATACATGAAATTGTCATCTATGTTACTAATTACAGCTGATTGTAGAGAACTATGCTGGTAGGCTTTCTACTTCATCTCTGTATTAAATTCACCCTATCACATTTACAAGCTTTTTCCTCCCCACCACCCTTCTCCCAGTAGGTGATTTCTCCAGTGTATATGTCTAAATTTCAAAATAAATAAAGACACAATTGGAATTAAGGTATGTCGTAGCTTCTTTCCAGTTTCCAATTCACTTTTAGATAAATCAACTCTCTTCACCTAGGGAAGAATGTGAGTCAAGAGGACAAGTTTTTATCCTTTTGAATGATGGAAATCTTCCCTCCACATGCAGCACTTACCCCATCTGTCTTATTCTGGTCTCACATAAACTGTAAGTTAATTTCAATGAGGTATCCTCATAGCACCCAGTATAGCTCCCTGTGCCCATGAGGTATCTCAAATGTTTCTGAATAAACGAAATAAAAATAATGGCAGCAATGGGAATGTAAAATATAATGAAATCAGATTTTTGAAACTTCAAAAACGAAATCAACTCCTTTTTACCAGTGTATATATATATATATATATATTCTAACACAAACTCTTAAATATCATTTACATGATATTTACTTGATATTTACCATGTACATGACTTTCTACCAATTATGTTTCCTACTAAACAAAAGTTACCATAACATATATTTTTAGTTTTTAGTCACAAGATGTTTATGTAACATATTATTTTTAAATACATACTTGCATTTCCAGAGTAAAGAATTTTTCACTTTGCAAGGAAATACTAGAAGCAAAAATCAAAGAAACCAACACAACTTAAAATACTTCCATTCCCCAAATCAAGGATTGAGTGGAAACATTGAAAATCAGGTCTTTATATTGCACCCAAAGAAGTAACCACCGGCAGAGCAGTAACTAAAAGTGAGAAAAGAGGAGTCCCAAGCAGAAAAATGATGTAGTTCTCCAGATCATGCAGTATTAAAACCCAACTCTGATAATTTTATTTGAAATGTTCTAATTAGTATTAAAGTATTTTAGGTCATTTATACTTTTATTCTCAAGAAAAAAATCAGAAAATATCTGGAATTAGTACAAAATCCAGCTATGTCCACTAATGTGGAACTACCTTAGTTGATCACTTCAGATTGTCTTATATTATTGAACCTTGCAGAGTTTTCATCCACCTATAGGCTTTATACTAGTTCAGTGTTATCTGAATTTACAAAATTGTTGCTTATGGGAAGGAACATCTTTAACTTTATCAATTGTCTGCCTTCCTGAAAAAAATAAACTAATAAACTATGTCTTTGGCATTTTCAGAAGTTAATGAAGAGATCTTCTTGGCCATATATCCTCTCTCTGTAGATTGGTGTCTGTACTATCACTAGAATTTAGCCAGCCTTCTGTTTGAACATATATATATGGCAAAGAGAGTAAGTCATTGGAAGGACAGCAATCTGAATAAGGGAAAAACAGTGAACAAGAGAAAACCTTTTGGGAATTAATTGAAAGAAGGGAAAACTGGGTAATTCACCACTAAGAATCTATTGTTAGTGCTGGAAACCCAGTATCAGTCTAAATAATCAGTCAGAGTCTATGCTTCAATTTTTTTTATTGCATTTTAGGTTTTGGGCTACATGTGAATAACATGCAAGATTGTTGCATAGGTACACACGTGGCAGTGTGATTTGCTTCCTTCCTCCCCATCACCTATATCTGGCATTTCTCCCCATGCTATCTCTCCCCAACTCCCCACCCCCACTGTCCCTCCCCTATTTACCCCCGACAAACCCCAGTGTGTGATGCTCCCCTCCCTGAGTCCATGTGTTCTCATTGTTCAACTCCCACCTATGAGTGAGAACATGCAGTGTTTGATTTTCTGTTCTTGCGTCAGTTTGCTGAGAATGATGGTTCCCAGGTTCATACATGTCCCTACAAAGGACACGAACTCATCGTTTCTTACGGCTGCATAGTATTCCATGGTGTATATGTGCCACATTTTCCCTGTCCAGAGTATCATCGATGGGCTTTTTTTTTTTTTTTTGAGAGAAACAACTATACATTTTATCGTTGAGAAACATTTTCTTAAATAAATGTTTTCACTTCATTCCTTACTTAAGCAACTTTTCCTTGGCCTGCTGAAATGGTGTTGGCTAAAATGTTCAACGTAACAACAGCATTTTCTTCCAGTAGTTTCATAACTTGTAGAACATCTTGTACAAAAAAAGGTAGATTTACAGAAAAATATGCATATAAATCACTTATTAACCCCAAAATTTAGTAAATAACTAGCAAAAACATTATCAAATCCGGATACACAGACCGGACAGTTTGGTTGCACGTGACCCCTACATCTGTAGCATTTTATAAATTGGTGCCTTGACGTTATGCTTCATTTTTAAAGATCTTCTTTATCCCTCTTTTCAAATCCTATCTAATATAAACTTCCAAGTTAATCTATACAAGAAACCCAGAAATTCCATCAGTGCTTAAAATTAATAGCAAAAATTGACAAAACAGAGTGGTGCCTTATATACAGAACACTGAACCTAAAATTGTCTGTTATTCTGATGTCAAAGACCAACAATTGAAAGTCCATTTGACTGTTAGCATGTTTGCATGTAATTAACAGAAAGAGCACTTGGCCAGGTACCCAGAGTCTTATGCCCTTTCCTCTCTGCCATTCTGTAAATGTAGATAAGACCCTTGGTCTCCCTGAGCCTTGGTTTCCCCAGATAAGCAACGAGAGAAGTGCACTGAATGATCAACTTAGGTTCTTCAATGGACAAATCTGAGATAAGTCAGATTCCCTAATCTCATTTCCATAGATAGTCTAGTATGTTATAAATTTTATCATGACATGTATACTGCTTATAAATGTATTTTATCACCAATATCTTTTTTATGGGGCAATTATTGGAGATCAGAAGACCGTGCTTCCTTCCAATTAAAGAACTATGTTTAGTACATATCAAATATACTCCTATCTTACTAAGTCAGTCTGGTAGGGTACTCTCACCTAAGGCCAGGACAGACATGATCAACTGAGGCTGCCTACCTCTGCAAATTATCTTCTGTTCCTGCACTTGAATTATTTTATTCTTACTTGTCTGGTTTTCCTAACAGGCATGATTCTCATTTTTTAAATCTACTTATTTCTTTCTATTTGAACTCTTCAGACATGAAGATTCAGATTACCTTTGTTTTCTGAGTTTACTTCAAATGTTTACCATTTAAAGTGAACTGAAGCTACTTGTGTTATGTACTTGTATTTATGCTCTCTGTTCCATGTGGCATAGCTATTCCCATACAGTTCCCCTCATGGTCCCCAAGTGTTACTTTTCAAGGAGAATATGCCATCATTCAACTTATTTCACATTACATTGTTTATTAGAAAGAATAACAGTTTATCCTGATAAAATTACTTTTTAGTGCACAGCACAAAATTTTCAGCAATTTTTCTTCCATATATAGTTGTAACATAAGCAATGAGGTTGCAGCTTACATTTTAAAGATAAATCATCTCTTTAAGAAACAAAATTCTTGTTATTGGTTAGATCAGGAAAAAAGCCAACAGATTTATTGGAAAAATATCTCTAATCCTAGTTTTCAGAATGTAGCCAGATTGGAATCTGAGCATCTTTGGAATCTGTAATGACTCATGCAGGGCACTTGTGTATGATGCAGTCTTGACATGGTGCCAAAACAACTGGTCACATCAATCAAAAAAATTAGTTGAGCAATTCTTCCATGCCATGTAGACGATGGCTCAGTTGGTTGTATTTTTCATTCTTCTGCTAAATACTTTGGCACCATGTCGACATGGTGGCAATTTGGCTGTGCTTCTGATGAGTGTGATGCTGTGTGTCTGATACGTATGACCTAAGGCTTAATTCTTTGATGAAGCCTTTCCACAGAGGCTCTGAGGATTCCCAGTTATTCAAACTTTGTGCCTCTTGGAAGTCTAAGATTTTTGTATATTCCTCTAGAAAGCTATGCTTCAACAAATCATGAGATTATATAGCACAAAGAGGCCCTTGAGAGAGCCTCTGGTCCAGCAGTTGATTGTGTCTATTTATTTCTTGGAGTCACTTGTGTTTATATCCATATATTTATGTTGGTGCTGTCTTCCCATTATCCCAGAAGGTCCGTAAGGACTTGCTCTGTTCCTTTTTTTCTTTTTTGAACTCCCCAAAGTCCAATAGCATACTCTAAACCAGCATTGGACTCATTTCTCAGAGCAGTCTGTGAAAAATTCTTATCATACCAGATAACTAGGGAGAATTTACAAGAGTAGCAAAAATCCTGGTCCTCTCCCCTCTAACAAATGTACATCCAAAGTACAGATCACTTCGCAAGCCACTGGATACATTTTTAAGTGTCTCAAGATATTCTAATTTTGCTTTCAACATAGGTTTCACAATTGCTGTTGGTCAATTCATATAGTTACAAAAAATGTACACATTCAAATAGCAATTGTTAGAGGCATGGGTGAGAGGACATAGCCTGACTACTTTAGAACAGCTACAAAAGCTACACCTTACATGGTCTGAGAAGGGCTAAAGCTAGATCTATCTTGCTGAATACCATATCTTTAGTGCCTCACATATGGTAATGTTCAGATAATGGTAGGTAAATAACTACAAAAGTAGGAAAAAAAAATGAAAGTAAAGTTACTATTGTTTCTTCCTCTAGAATTAATGACTCCTTTGATTTAAAAAATAGGAATATTGGCCCACTTTAACTAACAGAACCTATTGATTTTTTTTGTTACTTTTACATGAGTTTTATAATTGGATTTCAAGGTTTCTTTAAATTCTCATCTCAAAAATAACCTCAAATAATTATCACTGCTGCTGAGAAACTGTTTTCTTTATTATGCAGTCAGACACTGAGTTACTTATTCTCCTTCTCTCCACTGAATCTTGTTTGCTTTGTATGGATTCCAAAGCTCTATAATAATAGAGATATTCTAATTACATTATTGCATAAATAATATTGTATATGTGCTTTAAAGGATTTACTTTCATGTGAGTTATTTATAGTTTGCTAAAGTGTGTAAAAATCCAACAAAAAAAAGAAAAGGGAATAATGCTATTTAAAGCTGTTCAATATGCCAAACCAAATTAAATACCTAATTTAAAACAACATTCTCTTTCAATAGCAAATACTCCTGATTAAATCAAAATAATGTTGAAGTCATTTCAGATAAAGAAATGTATCTGATAAAGATGAAAGATACTATATCTCATAATATGTATCAATAATTTTATTCCTGGTCAACACCTTTTTAAGAATAGGAAAATTATAACTCATAAGAAATGATATTTTATAATGCTCCAAAAATTACCAGCTTGTTGAACTCACCTTTACTGGACAGATGGCAGGTGACAAACTGATCTCAGCCAATAAAATCTGTCAAAACAATCTGCCACGAGCAGGTGTCAGATAATCATCTAAATGAACAGATATGTAAATAACAAACAAACTAGAAAGAGATTCTGAACACAGGAAACTTCACAAGCAACTAAACTTGCAACCTAACCTTAGATCATACATATGACACAAAAATTAGCCAGTGCTTAGAACAAAATTACAACTATTAACAGCAGACTCTACTTTCTTCACCCAATTTTTGCTTTGTGAAAACAGGTTTTGAGATTCCCTTTCAAACAGAACTCTGGGTATATCATTGTGATGTATCAGTAAAATATAAAGCTTTTTGTTTGTCAAGTATTTTTTAATGCCATTTCTTAAGTCAGAACAATGAGAAAGTTTATGATATTTAAAGTTAGTGTTGTAAAATATTATAATAAACACATAAGATGTTAAATACATGTAATTTATACAGTCAAATAATAAAAAATATATAACCACATACACAATAAAACTTTATCTTCCTAAGTAAGCACTTCTGTAAACTATGAGAGGTGTTTCATATATGGAATTTTAGATGTATTCATGTAAATGGAAATGTAAACATATCTATAGTTTGCTTAGTATAAATGGTTGCCTTTAGTTAAAAGTTGACAATTCATCAATAGATATTTGAGAAATTAGTATTTGCTCACATAGACACTAACATTGCCTGCTGTAAGAGACATTTTTTTGCTGACTTGAACTCAGTCATTTTGATTTTGGTTCTCTTTCTTAGTAGTTTATGTTGCCATTAGCAGGTTTGATGAGCAGCAGAGAGCCCAGTCAGGTGGAACTTCATGGAAAGAAGCTACCATTTAAGTATTCTGTATTTAGGACATGATATTTTTGTCTCTAAAGATCATTCTCTTACTTGTAACATCTTGCTTATGCAAATAAAAGCATATTAGGCAGGCATCCCAGGTGGGAAAGATGTCATAAAAGAGCCATTTGTGACTGCATCCTAATACCATTCACAGAGCTAGTCCATCAAAAATGGACACATCTCTATAAATCCAGGATTCCTGAGAGCAAGTGTTCCGTGGGACTCTGGCTTCATCCTCCTGATTAAGAGCAATGGCACTGACTGAAATCCGAAGGAGTGCTGGCATTGGTTCACAAACATGTGGCCTCAGGACTCACTTACACTCTTAAAATCATCAATGCCCCCAAAGAGCTGTTGATTATATGAATTATCTCTCTCAAAATTTATCATATTAATAATAAAAATAGAGAAAATTTTAAAATATTTACTAAATAACTTAAAATACTTATTTACATAAATTACATATTTTATTGATTATATTTTTAAAGTAAAAAATATTATTTATATTTTAAAAATACATTTAACATTTGGCAGTAAAAAAGAGTGGATTCTTTTATCTGCTTCTGCATTCAGTCTATTAAGATGTGTTATTTTGGATGAAGTATGTAAAGAAAACTCAATCTCACACGTATAGGTAGTTGGAAAATAGGGGGATAGTTTAAATTTTTCAACATAGTTTTTATATTATTTAATATATCAAAACTTGACCAGTGGTAGTTTCTTTAAAACAAGTTTAGATTCCAAGATGGAGCCTAAAACAATATTGATGGATTTGTTATACTCACTTGCATAAATACCAATCAGTCCATCAGGCATTTTGAATAAATCTTTCAACCCTGCATGATTCTGTAACATCACTCATTGACCATTTGGAAAATATTGGTCCACTGAATTATGTAAATCTTTCAAATGCACAGTATAAAATTCAAACTGTACTTTTTTGTGAGAGAATGAAAATGAAAAAGTCAAGTAGTATTTTATTATTATGAAAATAAATTTGATCTCATAGATACCTCTGAAAGAATCTTTGGGTCACCAAACTCTCTGGTCACACCATTAGAATTATTGACATGAGGGAAAGGACAGCATGACTTAGAGACCCACATTCAACACCAAGAGCCAGATGAGCTGCAATAAAAAATGCCAGGGTAACAAAAATGAGTAAAGTAAGTAAGTGTGGCAAAACCCCAGGAAGAAAGCAGCTGCTCCCCCATTGCCTTGCAGGAATGAAGATCAAAGGTTTTCTAATCTACCTTTTAAAGATAAACCAGAAACCTGGATTTTCATGTGAACTCTTAGATTTTTAAATGATGTCCACTCTATCCACTAACACTTTATAAGTCAATCAGAATCCACCTGTAGATTCAGATGGTATCATCTAGTGTACAACTGAAGCCAGACATCAACTATGGAAATGATTAAAGGACAGGAGAAGGCAGCTAACAGCTATAAACTTCTATAAACTTAGAACCCCAAATCTGGATATTTCTTGATTAATTCAAGGTGCAGAAATCATGAGGTGGTGGAATCTACCTCCCCAAATCCGGTAAAGCATCACTACAGCGGTAGACAAGGGCACTTCAAATTGCGTTGGACCAGTTTTCAATAGGGATATGTATGTTGTAATCAAAATAGACATAGCAGAAAGCAAAAAACTGGGCCCATGGGTGGACAGATCAGTTTCCCCAGCTGTCTTTCTCCTTCGCATATGAAAGCAGGACAGGTTTCTTTAGACTAAATAAGCTCTGGGTGTTTATGAATTATTTAAGAGAGGAAGGGCACAAAAATGTAATGGGTGTCCTGCCAGTTACTTGGAAAACTTTCTTAAATATTGAAAAGAAATGAGTCCTTAATTATTCCTCCAGCTGGTGAAGTGAGTTAGACTGGAGATATACTTACAGATCTCTATATTCACATATTACTAACTCTGTGTCTATTATGTTTAACATCCTCAACTTTAGTATGTGAAACATTGGGAGAAAAGGATCTTAATAACCTAAGGGCTGGGCATCTCCTTCCTATCAATCTTATATCCCTCTTAAAATTAAAAGTTTAATTTTTGCACATTGTAAAAGTACAAGCCAGTCATTCATTCATTTTATAAATATGATTTTTACAACTAACGCCTTGTTTAAAAGTGTAGAAAACTAACTTGTTTAAAAGTGTAGAAAAGGATTTGGAAACAATTTTCAATTGTCCAGTTATCTTTGGTAATAACAGCCGGCATCTGTTGCATGTTAAGCATGGATAAAATTGATGGCTCAAAATAATTGCAATCGTTTTCTGTATGTTCTCATAATGAGCTTGATCATTATCAAGTTTAGTGATATGTGAATATAGAGATCTATAAGTATATCTCCAGTGCAACTCACTTCACCAGCTGGAGGAATAATTAAGGACTAATTTCTTGTCAATATTTAAATAAATTTTCCAAGTAACTGGCAGGGCACCCATTATATATAAAGTGCCTTTCCTCCCTTAAATAGTTCATGAAGACCTAGAGGTTATTTGGTCTAAAGATACCTGTCCTGCTTTCATATATGAAGGAGAAAGACAACTGGAGAAACTGATCTGTTCACCCATGGGCCCAGTTTTCTGCTCCCCAGATAGAGATTACATTTCCAGGCATCCTTGCAGCTCTACATATCGATAAGACGAAATCCTCATAAACAGAATGTGAGAAGTAACGTGTGCCACTTCCAGGTGTGGGCCTAGAAACAGTAACTATGTATCCTCTACACACTCTCTTCACCTTTCCCACAAACACTAACAAACTCATGACAGCTTGAGCTAGGCAGATGAGGAAAATAATTAAGGGTGAGTGAACAGGAAGATGTAAGAAACCCTGGGCTTTGAAAGGCGGTGTGGGCCGGGTGTAATGGCTCATGCCTGTAATCCCAGCACTTTAGGAGGGTGAGGCATGTTTAGGAGACATGAGGTCAGGAGTTTGAGACCAGCCTGACCAACATGGAGAAACCCTGTCTCTAATAAAGATATAAAATTAGCTGGGCATGGTGGCACATGCCTATAATCCCTGCTACCTGGGAACCTGGGAGGCTGAGGCAGGAGAATCACTTGAACCCAGGAGGCGGAGGTTGCAGTGAGCCAAGATTGCACCATTGCACTCTAGCCTAGGCAACAAGAGAGAAACTTCATCTCAAAAATAAATAAATAAATAAGGCAGGGTAAGGCAGAGTTATGCCACCAAACGGAACTTTTCATGCCGATGCTGTTATGTAACAGGGGAAACTTTTGTCAATAAAGTCATTGTTATTTTGAGTTTCTTTTATACACCAGCTAGTCTTTATCTTAATATATTCCATATAAATTTGTTAAGATGAATATATTTGGAAAGCGTATCTGTACATGTTGTTAATAAAGAAATCCTTTTTGTGTATGAGCCTGTTTCCCCAAATGAATAAAAAATGTGGGAAGTTTATCAACTCTAAAGTAACGCTGATGAAAAATGCATCAGTTCAGTTCTGGACCATTCCTTGTGATCTATTTTTTTTACTTTGGGTGTGTCATCACAGATACCTAACTTTGTATACTAATGTTAACTCTTTTCAATAACTTTTTAATGAGCAAGATGAGTATAAATTAAAGAATGATAAAAATAACTCCAGTAGTGTTGTCTTATTACTTTCTACCCACCAAATAAGCCTGTATTTGAAGTATTGATCTTCCAAATGCAGATTATAGATCTGTATAGCTTTATGCAGAGGAAAATATTAAAACCTAAAAATAATCAGGGCTGCATACAATGCTTTATCTTTCAAAAAGCAAAGCTGATAAAAGGCAGTACATTTATCTGAGCTGGGTTTGATACTGAAGGGTAAGGGGTATACTACTTCAGATTGTCAACATGAACAATTTCCTTCCTTCACCAGTCAGTCCTCCTCAGCTTGCTAACTGGATCCACAGACAACTGGTTCAAGTCTAAGGGCACTTCCATCTGAATGAGAAAACTGACAGTCTATAAACACTTAGGAGAAGACTTGAGACAATGAGTGCTCATTTCTACATCCAAAAGAGAGACGTAGTAACATCCCACAAGACTACATTATTTTTTGTAATATACTATTTTATATTCAAGTAGATTTCCAACTACAAGCTTGGAATTTTTTACCCTAACTCAAAATGATCAGTAAATAAATAAGGATGTTCTCACCATGGATTGACTGTCTACCATCTTCTAGGTGATTTACATGCATGATCTCATTTGACCAGCATCATTCTATGAATTAAGTACAATTCTTATTATATAAGTAAATAAAATGGGTATTAGGTTATATGACTTACCAAAATCAGGTTGATAAGATATGAAACCAGATTAGGCTCCAGAAATAACTAACTCCCAGTTCTTAGTAAAAATATCAACCCCATTTATCAACATCTTCCTTAAGAACACATCAATGAGTCTGTTTGATACCTTCCACTTTATCATATTGATTCTCACTTATGAAAATAATCTATATTTCATAAGTTTCCTAATATATTCTCTATTCTGACATTTCATATTTTGTTCAACCTGATTCTTTTGATGCAATCATGTTTCCTGGGCCTCCACTCACCACTGATTTTCAGTACCACTTTACTGCAGATTTTAGCTGTGGTGGCATAGGGACCTTGCTGTCACCTAGCATTGCTCCATAACAAATGTCTGGAAATCCTGCATTTTTTTCGTTGGCCATGATCTTTTCATCCACTATGATCTCTCTCATTCCCATTTCTCCAAAAATCACTCTTTTATTATATAGAGCCCTATAGTCTATGGCTTCTGTCATTAAATTCCTCTCCTCCACTCTTTTCGTGCCCCGTTTACAATGCCAAACTGCGAATAGCCTCTCACCTTCAATATGCTGCCTACTTATTCTTCTACAGTGACTACTGAATAAACTTCAGTCACGGATGAGTTCCAAAATCAGCATTTTCTTTCTATTACATGGATGATGATTCCTGCTACAGGAAACCCTCAAATTATAAATTGATGCCAAAAGTATTTTGACCTCGACCTTAGCTGATCTCTCAGCTCTTCCAAGACTCTGGTTTTTGCTCTTGGTCAGGTTCTTCTGTTTCATTCAGGAGATATTCTAACTCTTCATGTTATTCCTCAGTCTTCTAGTCAACACTTTCTCCTTCACCTTCAGAGTGATATAGTTGAGACATCTGAGGGCATCCTGTGTGAAATCTCTCAACATTATGTGCCCCTCATTTACAAATATGCTCCTGTTTCGACTGTGGGATACCACTTCTGAAATGGAGCCTAATGACGACTGGTCTTCACGCCCTTGTGTAATCCCTGCCTCTCCTGTATGGCATGGACCTAGTGACTTGCCTCTAAGGAACAGAATATGGCAAAAGTGATGGGATATCACTTTGGATATTAGATTATAGAAAACAGAATTCTGTTTTGCCCTCACTCTTTCTCTTTGTCTTTCTGTGTCATTCTCCTTGGCTTGTTCACTTTGATGAAGAAAAATGCGAGGTTATAAGCTGCCTAGAGAGACCAGCAGAGCAAATAAATGAGGGCAGCCTCCAGTAACCAGCATGGAATTAAAGTTTGAGGTCCAAGATCTCACAAGGAACTAAACCCTGCCAGCAACAGGTGAATGATCTTGAAAGGTTATCCTTTCGAGTAGATCTCTGATGGCTTAGACTCTAGCCCATACCTTGGCTGTAGCCTGTGAGAGACCTGAAGCAGAGAACTCAGCAAAGATGAAACTAAATTCTCGATGTACTGAAGCTGAGAGACAGTAGTATTTTTATTTCGAACCATTAAGTTTGGGGATAATTTGTTATGAAGCAAAAGATAACTCATACTTAAGCCATCCTTTCCTCTAGGCTTCAAGAATAAAGTGGTCCTGATCAACCTCTCCCCTATTCTCTTGATCTCATGCCGTACCTGACTTTGCTGCATCAGTTTTCTTCTCTTTCCGTTTCACTCTCAACTTCCCCATTCTCTATCGTACCAAAATGAATGGCACCCTGTGCATGTGTCCTCACTCACAGGTGCCTTATTTTTATATTTTTCCGTCTCAGCTACACTACATAAAAGATTATTCTACTTTTGTTTTCTCTACATTCTCTCTTTCAATCCAGCCATCCTCTTGCCTCATTATAAACTGGCTTCCATATGCATCTGAATTTACCCCGGCAAATTCAATCACAGACATTCATATTGTCACATCTAAGTAATGATTTTTACTGTCCAGGATTAAAACTACCTGCCTTTAAAAACAAATAAATATTCTCTCACTGTTTTGAGAGTATTTGTCCTTGTAGTTTGCAAGAATATTAAAATGCTATTTTCTTCTTACCATGCTGAAAATCACCTCTTCATCTACTCCACAGTTTCCCTTCTTTTGTTTCATCAGTTCTGAACTAGAGGTGACTTTGTCCTCTGGGGGACATTTGGCAATGTGTGGAGACACATGGTCACAACCAGAGAAGGCAGGGAATGCTCCTGGATTCTAGTGAGAAGAGGCCCCAGTGAAACTGCCAGATATCCTGTATGGCACAGGATAGCCTCCCGCAACAAAAACAAAACATTATTCTGTGCAAGACGTCATTAAGGGTAAGGTTGAGAAATTCTACTCTACTTGATATCTAAAATGGATTTTTACCCAACATTTAATTCCTCATCCATTTATTTTACCTAAAAAAACTTATCTGCTCTATGGCTTCAACTACCACCTATATTCTGAAGATTTTCAAATTTACTGTAACAGTACTGACCCTGATTTTTTGACTCTTAATGCCCACTAGATATATTTAATTGGCTGTGTCACAAGCAGAACCAAATTAACATGTAGATAGATTTAATTTCCCCATCATAAATCTCCTCTAGTAACCCTACATCTGTCAATGGCACTGTCATGACCATATGATAGGTTAATCCAAAAATGTCCCACGTCAATCCCCAAATCCTGTACATTTCATTAATATGCCTTTTTATGTTCCAAAATATTTTACTTACCTCAGTAACACCTAGCTTTCCTTCAAGTCTTGGGAAATAATGTCCCCTCTAGTAATCCTCCCCAACCAGAGGCTGAGCCAATATGAATTCTCTGTGCTCTCATAGATTCAGGTCGTGCATCTAACATAAAACTTGCCATGGTGTGTTGAAGCAATTTGTTTATGTTTTTGTGTCCTTTGATGGAATTTAAGTCCCTCTAAGTAGGAATCCTTGTCTTTCTCTGTTCGTGTGTGTATCTTCTGATAGTATAATTTCTGAGAATGAAGATAATGTTAATAGTAGTAACATTGCTTGTGAGACTATTATTTTCCAGACATTGCATTATTTTTATTTAATCCTTCTAACAAACCTTTGAAATAGGTACCATTATTATATCCATTTATAAGTTAAGTAAACAAAGCAATAGAGAAGTTAAGTAAGTCGCCCAAGTCACATTGGCAAATAAATGGCAGAGTAGAATTTTAAAATTATGTTTCTCCCTCCAGAACTCACCATCTTATCCGCCAATCTATACTAATACTAATTTCCCTAAGCTTATGCCTACTATTCTTCCCTGGGAATGATATAAATTACCTTAATATTAATAGAATATATTAGTATCAAAATTAATCTATAGTATATAATATAGTATATAATAACATGTTATTACATATCCCATAAATCTTTATTATGTACCTGTTTATAATAATATATTGTTAATAGTAATACAATTTAGTAAAATGTGGTCACTTTAATATTTTTTGAAATATGAAAACTGCAAAACTAGAATGTTATCAGAAAAGATAGTTTTTCCTTTCTATGTACAAGACATCCA
Organism: Cheracebus regulus; assembly: GCA_963574635.1. Taxonomy (NCBI): domain Eukaryota; kingdom Metazoa; phylum Chordata; class Mammalia; order Primates; family Pitheciidae; genus Cheracebus; species Cheracebus regulus. The sequence goes on from CAUYQU010068983.1 coordinate 132,118, forward strand.
AATCAGTGTGTCAAATCTTCTTTGTGTAAATGAGTGGAACTGGGATGAAGGGTTTAATAAATTCAGATAACTTAGTCATAAATCACTGAAAACAAGTGGAATATACAGGTTTAAACTGAGTTTGAAAATAAAGATTGAGACTCAAAGCACATTAAGTGCCCTAAGGGCACCCTAGACTCATAGAATATGTACTTGCTGAAGCAGGGGGCAGAACCTAGACTGGTCGGATCATTCCAGAACAGCAACAAAGAACACCAGTTGTTCTGGATGTGCACTGAAGGTAGTGGCAAAGTTACTCTCCGCAGATCTCTGGAGGGCCTGCATTAGACCCATCTTAATTCTTTCGGTGCAACTTTTCAAGCGTGACTTTTTTCCACATTAAATTACATGTTGGTTCTTTTATTAAGCAACATGGTGAAAATTAGTTTCCTATTTTTTGGTGAAAAGCATTTGGCAGCAGGAAGAAAAATATGTTCAAGATATTTGAGCTACTGCTACACACCTGTTCCCTTATAACCTGCAACAGAAGTACTGGTCCATCAGAGAAGAAATTTCCATGACCTCTTTAGCCTCTTTTTAAATATTAATAATGAAGACACTGTAAGGATTTGTCTCTTCTGTCACAAACAAACTCCCGTTTGTTTACTGGTTCTCTAAAGTGTGTGAGAAGTTTAATAAATGACTGATCCTCACAGAACACATTGGGCACTTTCCCTAGGGGACATCTATAGTCACAAAACAGACTTGAAATAACTCAGTTAATGCCTGATCCCTGCTCCTGGACAGACGGAGGACCGATAGGCTGAGAAATCAGGACAGACTATCCCCGGAAGCTGTACAGACCTAGCACCTGGTAGCAAATCCATAACACTCAATAGCATAGAATTTTTCTTCTTTTTCATTTTTTCTTGCTCCTCCTTGCTTATTAAGTAAAAATTCTAACAGGCAATATAGCATAAAGAAAAGAATACTGGCTATAGTTCTAGATGGATGGGGTTCTTCCCTCTAATATCTTAAACAAATCTCAATTACTATATCTGCAATATGAGGTATGATATCTTTTTTGCAAAAGATTGTGAATTTATATATGATATATATACAGCGGTCATCACATCTGTGGCTTCACTAAATCAAAGATATTTCTTTTCCTGACACAACTGTATTTCAAAATAGGCAAAGCAGAAAAATCTCAAAGTGGAAATTGCCCTTAACTGTAACAAGAAATCTTTTTATTTCTAAATATGTATATTTTCTCACGCTAACTCATTAGAATAGTTTTACAAACAGATGCATTAACAGAGTGCTAGATATATCATAGATGTTTAATGATGGCTTATGATTGACAAATTAAAAATAAAGGAAAATCTGGATTTGTGTTCTTTGGAGTCCCTTTTGCATTATTTAGGGGTAAGAGGGGCGACTATCAAGGCAAAGAATGCTCTGGGCCTTCTTTGATTTTGGTTTTATCCAAACTAAAATTGTTGTATTATGAAAAACATTTTTTCTAGGTTCATAGTTCTTACTTATTAAAAAAGAACTACTGTAGTCCTTTTATGATTATAAAAATAATACATTTTATTATGGAAAATTTGCATATGTAGAACAATATAAAGAACAAAACAGCATTACCTGGAATCCCACTAAACAGAGCAAATATTTGTTAAAATCTGTCTTTTCCTAATGTTTTCTTCCTCTGTGTGGATATATATATGGGTACATCTATCTACCTATTATTAGCTATCTATCCACTGATTATCATTGATATATGTAAACACATACATAGGCATAATATCTTACATGTATTATATGCATACATGTATATATACATACAGTTAATATAATTTGATAATCTACTTCACACTTAAAAATAACTATGAAAATTCCATATAATTTTAAATACTCCTTTAAACTATAATTCAATATGTTTTCCTAGTATTTCACAGTCTAGACATTTTAACTCATTCCTAATGATTTAATTTAGATATTTTCTGTTTTTAATGCACTCATTTCTGCTACAGTTCACATGCATATAAAAATATCTTTATACACATCTTGGAATATTTTGCTAAAATAGGTAGAGTTACTGAGTCATATGATTGAAACTTTCAAGAATCAATTATTTACTGGAAATGTTACACTGTAAATACATTCATAACTTATTATTTACCTCACAATTATTTTAATATAAAAAAGTTTTATGTTTATTTTGTCAGATATTTCAATTGCTTGCCTGTGAGTTTTACCTCTGTTTTATACTTTAAATGACTTCTGAGTTTATGCTTGTTTTATAGCTTCATAATTAGACTTTTTTATAGTATTGAACTTCATACAAAATTTTGCAATACACTTAGCAGTGACTTTAGTATTGATGTGAGAGAGGAAGATAATATTCCTTTTATCAAAGGCATGATCCATTTCCTCAACACTAATGATGGGCTAAATCCTTCTTTCCTCATTGATGAACCTTTATTATTTACCAAGTTCTTATTATATTAGGACTCCTTTCTCATTTCTCCATTCTGTTCTAGTGCTCTATTGATGCATGGAATTATCTTTTGAAATATTAATTTTTTTTGTTCATCTCTGTATAACCTTGCTACACAAAGAATGGGCTGCTGATAGCCATCACCCTCACAGAAGCATGTTAGAAATGAAGACTCAATCACAGACCTGCACAATAAGGATCTCTATGTTATTCATATGCACATTAAAGTTAAATATACGCATGCGTATGTTCATTGCAACACTATTCACAATAGCAAAGAAATGGAACCCACCCAAATGCCCATCAGTGATAGACTGGATAAAGAAAATGTGGTACATATACACCATGGAAAGTTATGCAGCCATAAAAAGGAATGAGATCATGTCCTTTGCAGGAACATGGATGGAGCTGGAAGCCATTATTCTCAGCAAACTAATGCAGGAACAGAAAACCAAACGCCACATGTTTTCACATATAAGTGGAAGCTGAACAATGAGAACATATGACCACAAGAAGGGGAACAACACACACTGGGGCCTGTCAGGGGGTAGGGCGGGGGAAAGGAGAGCATTAGGAAAAATAGCTAATTCATGCTGGGCGTAATACCTAGGTGATGGGTTGATAGGTGCGGCAACCACCATGGCACATATTTACCTGTGTAACAAACCTGCACATCCTGCGCATGTATCCCAGAACTTAAAAATAAAATAAATAAAATAAAAGTTAGGAACTTCTTGGTACGAAACAGTTTCTTTTAGATGTTGAGCCTATTCTTGTTTTGCTGGCTGAATGAGGGGAGGAAAGTAGTCTGAAGACAGGATAATCTGGTAATCTAAATGTTCATTGGTTAACTGCATTCTGAAAAACGAACTCTCAAAAACAAGGGATGCCTATTCACATCCTTGCTATAATTCCCACAAATTATCTTATAATATAAGACCACTTTTTACAATACAACTTCCACTTCTGGGCAGCCTCTGTCCTGTTTTCTTCACTTAAGGCCTAGGGAAAAATAAAGGAAAATCATACATTCAAGAAATCAAAAAATTCCCAGCCCAGCTGCTTACGTTAATAAAAGGCCAGCTTTTGCTAAAATAAAATAAAGTTTAAAAGTTTCTAATTTAGTTTATAAATCAGTGTCACTGAACTCATTGCAGATTTTAAGTTTCTCAGTGAACTGTCTCATATGGTACTACTGAAATGTTAGCATTAAAGTAATGTAAAACTAACTAAGCCCTTACAAAGAAGGAAAGAAAAAAAACTTCCTTCTTGTCTTACGAACACTGCTATTATCACATAGTGTGTTTCACATGATAAGCCATTCATTAAAGCATCACCTACTGTTTTTTTCCTCCTCAGAACCAGCTAGAACATGATCTGTCTCTGCATGAAGACGTTGGACCTCTGACCTTTTCTGTAGCTATTCCAGACAAGTATAATAAACAGAGTTCACTAGGTTTCTGTAAATCTCTGATTATGTTTACTGTGGAATCCAAGTGTTCATCGCAGGCAGAAAAATTAAGGTTGATTTTCAAATATTATGTACAAACTCTAGCTACTAAGCATTCCATAATGAGCACTTTGGCAATTTAAAGCAAATTAGGGTTCCCACTAGGCAAGGATGACATGCACTGCAGTCAAAGAAAAATGGTATGTTGTTAATGGAGAATATTCACTGAGAATTTACAATAAATCCAGAGAGCTCTCCTCATTGTAATTTGGGGGAAAGAAATCTTAGTGTACTTCATTACTGGGATTTTGTGTCAGTTTTAAAGTCTCCTTCCCGGGTTTTCAAATCTTAGTGTATAGAAGGTGGCTAATGAGTCACAGCCCAGTATCAATGGGTGGTTCATTAGGGTGATGCATTTTTGGGAAAACTGTTACCTTTCACAAGATTATCATTGAAGGAACAGTTCAATGTATCCGACTACTGCCAGAGATTAATGCAGGGGGTTATGAAAATGAGAAATGAAGTTTTTATTTTCATCCAAGCACAAAATGTAATCAGAATTGCACTGATCACACATGTGAAAGAACCAAGATGTTACTTACTCATTATAAGAAAATTATTCACATTATTTATTTAATTATATAGCAATATTTGACATAGCATATCATGGAAAAGTTTAAAGACATAAATAAGCATAAAGAAAATGTAAATATCATTACATAGAAATGTAAATATTCCTATTACACAGACATAATCATGGTTAACATGTAAGGTTTATATCATCTGAGAATATATATATATATATATATATACACATATATATACAGACACACATATATAATACGCATGTGTATACACCAATAAATGGATATATGACAAAAGACTACAGCTATAGTATGTTTGTGTGTACAGCTATAGTATGTATGTGTATACATAGGTGTGTGTATAAATATATATGCATATATATGTATATTTACATATAGTGATTTATTTTTCTATGTGATATTTAAATGTCTTGTGTGTGGATACACGTAAATTATATGCAAATGAAGATAGGTATATGTGCATTTATATTCTCTGTGTGTGTATGTATGTGGATGTATGTGTGTGATAGAATACTACTTTTAAATCAACTTACAAAATTATATCACACACATACATATGCACACTTACACGCACATACATTTATTTCCATGTCAAAAGATCAATATCCATTTTGGTGATATTCCATTGGGCAAATTTTACCATCTTTTGTTTTACTATTACTGGGCATTTAGATTGTTTTATGTTTTCTTACTATTATAAACAACATTTTAATGAAAATCGTTTATATAACTGTCTGATTAGTTCCTCAAAAATAATGGAATTACTGGGTCAATGACTATGTTCTTTTGGGCCTCATGAAAAATATTACCACATTATCCTCTAAAAAGCTTGTATTAATTTACCTTGCTCCTGGCAATGTATTAGAGTAACCTTTCTTATCCTTAGCCAAAATAGATGTTATCATAAAAAATTGTTAATTAGATAAAGCAAAAACCAATATATTGCTTACTAGGAAAGTTGAACCTTTTTCCTATGCATTTTCCTACTTTTCTATTATTACATTCATTTTGTCATTATGTGGTTATAGAACTTCTTTATACATTAAAGATGTCATCCAAATATAATACATATGTAGCAAATATTTCTCCATTTGGTCATTTGCCTTTCTCTTTGTTCTTGGTGGAATTTTTGCTTTGTTCATCAGAACAAAAATAAATTTTATATGGTCAAATAGATCAATCTATTCATTTGTAATACCATACTATAAGATAATCTTTTTACCTTATAAAACAGCAACCTATTTTTTTTTTACTTCTGCTGAATATTACTTTTTGATATTTAACTCTCATAATCAACTCAAAATTACTGTGATACAAGGAGTATGTTAAGGATCCATTTTTTCAGATAATATATCATGATCTTAGTCTTATTTATGAAATATCTTTTTATGTCACTCTTTTGGAATAATATTGTCATCTACCAATACAGACACATATTATATATATAATATAGTATATACACATGTACACACACACACATGCACACACATGTGTTTGTTTCTGACCTTTCTTCTCCATCCTATAGGCATTCCTTTTTAGTTCTGGAACCACTTCTTCACCATGGTAATTACTGTTATCATTTAGTATATATTTTAGTAGTTTGTAATGAGAATCCCCAACTAATTACCTTTTATCCTCAGAATTTCATTTTTTTTTTTTTACTCAATTTTATTTTTTGAGACAGAATCTTGCTAAGTCATCCAGGCTGGAGTGCAGTGATATGATGTCAGCTCACTGCAACCTCCGCCTTCCAGGCTCATTTTCCTGTCTCAACCTCCCAAGTAGCTGGGATTACAGGCGCCTGCCACCACACTCGGCTAATTTTTGTATTTTTAGTTGAAATGGGATTTCACCACGTTGGCCAGGCTGGTCTTAAACTCTTGACCTCAGGTGATCTACCTGCCTTGGCCTTCCGAAGTGCTAGGATTATAGGTGTGAGCTACCTTCCCCAGCCTACCCAATTATTTTTAAATAAAATAGGGGGACATTTTCATCAATAGATAAAATTAATTGTTTATTTGTTTATTTATTTATTTTAGAGTCTTATTCTGTCACCCAGGCTGGAGTGCAGTGCCACAGTCATGGCTTACTGTAGCCTCTACCTTCCTGGGCTCAGGTGATTCCCTCACCTCAGTCCTCGAGTAGTTCGAACTACAGGAATGTGCCACCACATCTGGCTAATTTTTTGTGTTTTGTAGAGACAAGGTTTGCCATGTTGCCCAGAATGGTCTCAATTTCCTGGCCTCAAGTGATCTTCCTGTCTTGGCTTCCTGAAGTGCTGGCATTATAGGTGTGAGCCACTGAGCTCAACCAATATAAATTATTTTTAATTTGAATAAACTGATTCTAAACTAGAAAGATTTGATATCATGGTATTTCCATATAAAAGCATAGACATGTAGGCCGGGCGTGGTGGCTCACGCGTATAATCCCAGCACTTTGGGAGGCTGAGGCGGGTGGATCAGGAGGTCAAGAGATCGAGACCATCCTGGTCAACATGGTGAAACCCCGTCTCTACTAAAAATACAAAAATTAGCTTGGCATGGTGGCACACACCTGTAGTCCCAGCTACTCAGGAGGCTGAGGCAGGAGAATTGCTTGAATCCAGAAGTTGGAGGTTGCAGTGAGCTGAGATTGCACCATTGCACTCCAGCCTGGGTAACAAAGAGCGAAACTCTGTCTCCAAAAAAAAAAAAAAAATAGACATCTTTTTCATATATTTAATTTTCAATCTCTCAGTAAAAGTGCAGTAGTTATCTTCATATGGGTCTTGTCTTCTTGATTAGTTTTATCTCTAGGAATATGTTACATCTAGGGATATATAACATACATATATGTTAAATATTTTTGTTAATTAATATTAATGGGTTTCTATATTTTTGCTTGCTCTTTACAAATGATATTTACTTTTAAAATGTTTCCTGCACAAAATTCTTATCATTAGACCTAGTTGTTTCATGCTGATTTACTCGGATTTTCTAATAGATCTATGCTATTATACCTACTATATCTATAATTTCCAAGAGATTTATAATTATGTATATCAAGAATATGATTTTTAAGATTCCAGGAAACCTGATGACAGACTATCTAACCTAATCAGTTTCTGGCAAATCCAATCATGTCAGTGTTTGTTCTCTTTTCATTTAGGTTAGAATGCATCCAAATCATGTTGTATTCCCCTTCCTCTACTGTAGCAGATATTGTTCAGAGGATCCCATATGGCGTCTAGGAGAGCGCAGACCCTGTTCTGAGGCATTTGCTTTCTGTTGACACCTTATGAAACCCCCGTTCCCCATTCACTGATGCTCTAGTTTTTACTGAGCCCAGGGAGGTGGAGGCTGCAGTAAGCCATGACTCTGCCACTGTACTCCAGCCTGGACAACAGAGGGAGACCCTGTCTAAAATAGACAACCTTATGTTCCCTTTGTCCTTGATAACTTGTTGCATACTACAGAACTGTGCGTGCCTTCCATCATGATAAATTTTGACATATCTTTGGACTAAGGAGCTCTCTCTCTCTCTCTCTCTCTCTCTCTCTCTCTCTTTCTCTCTCTCTCTCTCTCTCTCCATGCCTTCTGCAATTTCTGTACCTATATGGGACACGGCAAAAATTGCCCTATTCTCTGTGGATGTCATCAGACACCTTTACCCACAATACCCACCAAGTGATCCACACTCTGCTGCTCTGCAACTTTTGTGGCATTGGCCAGATCCAAAGGCCAACACCTTCATGTACAGTAGAGCAAGTAACCATGTTTTGCTCAACCACCAAAAAAGGTGTTAGCCAGTATTTCATTTAGACTCTATAACACTGTGATAACTGTCAGCCATAAAGACCAGATCTTACAGATAAGAAGGATATTTAATCTCTCCTTTCCTACATTTGTTGTGAAAGTTAATTAACTTTTGATTTGTAAATCACTATACTAGATGCCAACCAATTATTATTATTATTAACCATGTGAGCATTGTTAATAAGCTATAATAACATCTGACCCCCTATTCTTGAACATTTACATTCATATATAGAGTTACATGCTTTCTATATAACTTAATTAACATTTACTGCACACCTTCAAACTTGCTTTTATTAGCACCAAAGACAAAACCCTGATGAAGATAAATTAAGGAGTTTGCCAAAGTTATACTCCTTGAGTGAGGCTGAATACAAATTTATCATAGTAACAAGTTAGTTTCTCCTGTTTTGAAATTTTCCATCTAATTGAGCACAGGCTCTGGAACCAGATTGGTTAGGTTCAAATCACAATTATGCTAACTTCTAACTGTGTGATCTCAAAGAATTCACTTAACCTCCCTGCCTCAGTTCCCCCTTCTTTAAATGCAAATATTAATAGTTCCAAACTCCTAGAATTGGTGTGAAGATTAAATTAGTTAATACATCCAAAGTCCTAACTGGCACATAGTAAGCACTCAATAAATGTTAGCTATTAGTATTACAGTCATGTAATTGAAAGTATAACTGTATAACAATTATGTAAATTACTATTATGAGTATATAATTATATTTCTTCATATTGCTGCTAAATCAACAATTTTGTCATACTGTAAGTCTAATCATTTTCTCCATGTGATGGAATATTCACCAGTCCTTTCTCTTGCAATTTATTTTAATTCTGTAAAATAGAGGCTAATCTGGGCACTCAGAAGTCATAATGAGGTCCAGCTCTATGCTAAAATCATGAAGAATATTTAAATAGAGCTTTACAATTTACAATGCACTTTCACATTCTTGCTGCCGTTTACCTATATATTCCCACAAGAAATTGTTGCAATAAAATGCTTCATGAGTGTGTTCATTTAAAGTGAAAATGTACTTGAGACTTTGGGGCTCGAGAATTGCCTTTTATTTATTGGTCCAATAAAATATATCATATTATCTACTTCATCTACTTTATCCGCAAGGTGCAATATTGTTATGAATATATTCTGCATGCATTTATGGATTTTATCTTTATCAAATTCAACTTAAATAGCAATTTAATCCAAGAAATCTGGTTCAAATGGGAAAAATAACAGATGATCATTTTATATTTCTAAAAATCGACTTGATTTTATTTAGAAATGGTATTGTGGCAGTTTTTAAATCTATGCTATTTGTATGAGACCATTGTGTCTAGGTTTTGATGTAGGTGCTTTTAAAAATTTGTTTTTCTGTTTTCTTTGTTTATATATAACCATTTCTATTAGCTTCCCATTCCTCATGTCTAAATGATCATCTTTCTTACTATGAAACGCTGATCTACTTTCAAGTCAGCCTTTGTTGTAATCAACACAAATAGTTTTTCATTAAATAATCTGTATTAACCTCCTCATTTCTACCTAAGGAGTGACTCAATTGATGTGATTAAAAGACCAAGTCACTCTTTTTGGGGGGTGTCAATTACAATTGACGCATAACATCTTGCTTTTATTTCTGCAGCTGCACAGGCCCCTCATTATATGCTACAAGTTTTAACATAGCAGCATGTGATTTAAAGTTAAGTTTTGTCAAAGGAGGTCACGATCCCATTAAGGGCAAGGTTTCAAAATCAGATGCTAACAGGTGCCATTCAAAATCAAATGCTAACAGGTGCCAGTCAGGAAACTTAAATAAGTGAAGTCAGCACGTTATAAGATAAATAGAGAATGAAGACAATCTCAGAGATCAGGGAAATGGATGCTTCATATAAAGGATCAACTACTATGAAATCCACTAACTTGCTGCCCGACAGCGATGTATGTTCAGTGTTGCCAGCTCTTGAGATTTCTTCTTTCTGGAAATTTAGATTCGTTTTAAATGTAAAATCTCTCATTTTTTAAGTCTTGGTAATCCATTCAATATTTTTTAAGACACTATAGTTATCACATGTGCCATGCTTGTATGCCATCTCTGGCACACCAGCATTTAGTTAGTAATTTAAGCGTAATCTCTTTTATGATGTAGAGGTACAGCATGTGGGAGGTGGAATTCCTCAGGTTTGTAATTAAAAATCCATGCCATTTATAGATTCTCCCTCCTCTTACATCAAATGACATCAAATTCTCAGAAGATTTTACACAGGAAAATGAATGTATTTTTTAAAGCGTGTGCCTATATGATTTCGAACGTAATGTTTTCATTTGCAGTAGCCTCCAAACATCATTTCCTAATTAGAGCCAACCCCATTAGAGATTTACTTTGCTAGGTGTCTTTTCTTATCTGTATTAAGCACTTTATTTAGTTTAGAGAAGAAAGCACTCCTCCCTCTTCCTTGCTTGACCTCTTACTATTTTCAGATATATACCCATATAAATGACTAATTAGAAGACTAGATTGAAAATGCAACATGCCAGACACATAATCAAGGATTTCACTCAAATACATGTCAGCCATAGTGAGAAGTCCCCAAACAACTACACTATAGGTTGACAACTATAGTTGGTCACAGCTCTTTCAACTAGCACACAAAAGTTTAGCCTGCAATTACCACACATAACACCCTAATGATGAGCCTAGTGACAGAAGCCACAGGGACACACTGGTTGCTTTTGAGATAGCTATGTTTTCTTTTAGACTTTTCAGGCCTTAGAATGCTGAATGAATTTGCTTGGGTGATTTAGTGCATTTGTGTTGCTCTCTTTTCTTATCAATTCTCCAGCTTTTGAAAGCATCCATTTACCCTCTCTGCACTTCCCTTCCTTTCTTTCTGATTTAAGTTTTGCCTAGGTTATTTAAATTCTCCATGGTAATCTAATTTCTTTCAAAACATAAAAACTCTCCCTTATTTGAGAAAAACCTTTACTATGTTGTTAGCACACTGTTTCGTATACCAAATAATAATAATAATAATAATAAAAACGCCATGACTGATATTGTGGGAACATTCCAATCATTAGTGCTGTTGCCAGATTTTCCGTAGTTATTCAATAGCTAAAGTTTAAAGTTATTCATTTTCCCTCTGAGTGCATTTTTTTTTTGGACTAATGTAAAAATTTGACATAACTATTTACTTTGTTCATTAAATTAACATTTATTTATTAAGTAGATGAAGTCAACGTGTGCCTAACTCTCCATTTCTCACAACACAATTAATATTTCAGATTTTATTTCTTGTTTCAGACAATAATATATTTTATTTTTGGCACTTTCAAAGACATTCATATCCATCTGTTGATTTATATTCCACAGCATTTGTAAGTAGACAGAATAAAAAATCATCACCACTTTTTTCGAGGGAAACTAAGGCACAGCAGACGGGAGACACTTCACCAAAAACTGTGCATTTCACCAAGTAAGCAGACAATCATACACACAAATGCTCAAGGGCGACAAGACACCCGAATGCTAATGCAACCTAGGGAAAAAGCACAAATTCCATTGAATGAGGGGATGCCAGCAACTTACAGTGATCATAGCTACAAGGATGATGTGTTTGTTTGTATTAGTTAGACCAGAGGCATAGTTCTCCAATAACCTCAAGTCTATTGCAGTTGCCTTTAGAATTGATACCCTCCCACTTTTCCCTGTTAGTATGGCACAATCCTTCCAAAACAGAGCTGCCATAGTTGTACCTTATATTTCATTTTCTTTTTTGAGTTAAGATCTATGTCTACGAAATCACAACTCCTCTATTTTTTAACCCAGGGCTGAAGGTCATTTGACAACACCATATGGTCCCATTTTAGTCTGCTTATATATTTATTCATTAAAAATACCTACTGATAATTATAAGCCAAGAATTTTTGGAGTCACAAGAATAAAAAATATAAGTAATATCCAGCCTACAGCTTTAATCTAATGATTCACATATGTCAATAGTTGGTTACTATGCAGTTGTTAAAGTGTCTTAAAATATATTTACCAGATGCAATGGGCATAAAGGAAGGAGAATAATCTATGCCTTGAAAAAATATTGAGAAAATTTTTTCAAATAGTGAATTCATTTTGGATTTTTCAAGATGAATATAAGATAGAAACTTTTCAGTAAAGAGAACAATATAATAAAATAACATGTTTAAAAGAACACAGCATGATTGGGTAATGATGAGACTAGACTGAAACACAAGCAAGGTGCAAGCTGAAGCTGGAGTTTAATGTCATGCTAAGAATTTTACATTATCTCCAAAGGACAATGGGTAACCTAAAGGTTACTAAGAAAAAGAGAGGACTGCTACATTCTATACTATATAATACAGATAATTTATGGCAGCATAGAGGATAGAGAGGAAGAGGAGAAAGCACTCGAGGAGATCACTTTGGAAAATGTTTCAGTAGAACACATAAGTCCTTATCAGCTTGATTTCCAAGGTCGATCAGTGTAATCTATTCCTTGTTTACTTTCCCTCACTTACTGCTTTGCTGTACCCTCTGGAAAACCACAACGGTGTATTAATCCAACTCTTTTCCTACTCTATGCCTTCCTGGGGCTGGAGAGAAACATATAACCTGCTACTTGTTCTTGCCTTAAATCTATAAACAACAACCTAACCTTAATATTATCAGGCAGACATGCACTGCTTATCTCATCCCACCTTCCCAGATTTTTTTATTGCATCCTTTTCTCTGTTCAAAACTCCAACAGTTCCTTCCAGATCCTACATTCAGCTGATCATTGGGCATCCCATTTCATTGAGAAACCTGAATCAATGAGACGAGACAAACTCCAATTATCACATCCACTCACCTATCAGCAACTGAAATCACATAGTTTGCCCTCAGTTACTAATAATACATGTGTGTGTGATGGATGTTAACGTGTAGATAGATAGAGCGATAGAGATACAGATAGGCATAGGCATAGCTGTATTTCTAGTAAGTGTTTCTATCTAAACCCAACCTGGCCATTTTTATACCAGACTGAATCTTCTCTCTTACTCATACATCATCCCATCAAGTATCCTTTCCTACAACATCAGTTTTTCTCTCTGCTCACCCCTGCCTTTGTATAAACATGGTATTTATTCCATCTTAATCTCTCTCTACACACTCCTTCCCCTTCCTTCTACTGCCCTTCATTCCACTCCCTTTTCTAGGAACGTTCCTCATAAGGGTTGTTCAAATTTCTTGTCACCAATTTTTCTACTCTCATTCTCTCTCAAGCCTAGTTGGATTGGCATTTCACTTGAAACGTTGCTGATGCTGCTTTTGTTCAAATCACCCATAGTCTCCATATTGCTAAATCCAGTGCTGAACTCTCAGTTTCTATCATGTTTGATCTGAGAGCACTTTTCTCACGTGGCTTCCAGGATGCCACGCTCTTTTGAATTTCCTCCCACCTCACTATTTGCTTTTATTTTTATGCTTTTTTAGCTTTTCTTCTTCCCAACCTTGCAGTGGTGGATGCCATAAAATATTGTGTTATTTTTGCTACATACATTCATTTTTCTTGACTTTAAATGTCATCTATATGTTGATGACTCTCAAATGTTCCTTTTAAAATTGAAATTCTGTGTTTCAAAGACTTTATGTCAGTTTCCTACACCTACAGATATTTATATAAATGAAAGTTGGAGCTCTGGGCACAGTGGCTCACACCTGTAATCCCAACACTTTGAGAGGCTGAGGCAGGTAGATAACCTGAGGTCAGGAGTTCGAGACCAGCCTGGCCAACATGGCAAAACCCTGTCTCCACTAAAAATACAAAAATTAGCCAGGCCTGGTATCGGGCGTCTGTAATCCCAGCTACTCAGGAGGGTTAGGCAGGAGAATTGCTTGAACCTGGGAAGCGAGGCCTGCAGTGAGCCGAGATTGAGCCATTGCACTCCAGCCTGGATAACAAAAGCAAAGCTCCCTCTCAAAAAAAAAAAAAATTAGAGCCAGTTTAAGATGAATACTAACTCAAATGCATGCTAAATTTTCTCAATACTTACTAAGCCATTTTTTAAAATGAGTTTTTATTCTAAAGCTATTATTCTATATTTTTTTCTCCTCCAGATTCCAGCTATGAAGAAGAGGAAGATGGTAGAAAAAAAGAGAGAGAGAGAGTTAACTTCCTTGGGGGAGAAAACAATTCCTTTCATGTGATTAACTATGTTCCCTCTTCCCAAAAGACTTCTACAGGAAATGAATTTATAGTCTTTACAAACCAACTTAGAAGAAAAGAACCATTCTCACTAGATACTCATCTGCTGACAATCAGGAAAAAAAAAATAAATAGAATTAATTGATTGGTCAAGAATTCTTTGGTAAAACATTTATAAAGCATGAGAAATTTGCATAGTTGCTATTTAAACAGGCTGGATAATAACACTTTCTAAGAAAATAAATGAGGAAGAAAAAGCCTTTTAACCCTACGGCTACATATACTTATATAATCTCCAAACTGCAAATCAACTATGAATTACTCATTATTTGAGTATCCATATTTTCCAACAGATATTTTCTATTGCCGAAATGTCTTTTTCATACAGTTGAAGTTCAACTGTATTTTATAGAGTTTTGCTGTCCACACAGCTACCCATTGAAAAGTGATGACTATTTAGAAATTTTTAAGATTTTTTGTTCTAATTTGGCTGACCAAGTTAACAGATGTCTCATATAGTGTTTTGTATACCAATTTTCCTGATGTTAGCAACATTTCCAGTTAAAGACAAAATTACCCTCCACCACCTCTCAGATTGACAGAACCACTAATCCTTTTTAACTTAACTTCGGCATTTGAAACTTTTTAGAACTTCATAAAATTCTCTATTTCATTATTGGGAAAGACCTTATCTCCTGCCATTTTAAAGAAACTATTCCATGAATTGTTGACATGATTCACTTTACTGGAGAGGAGTCAAACAGTTCACAACTTAAGCTGCCAATCCTGGTATTAAATGAAATTTCTAATAAATTAACTGTGGGAATGGGTCTCAAGAGAAATGAAGGTGACTTCATTATTTAGGTGTTGTTCTCTCAGTTTTTAGACCATTGGCCTTTTTGTCCCTCCCTTTATTGCCATTTTCTATTCACCTTTTGTAATTTCACTAAGACATTGAATAAAATAAAATAAACCTTTCATTTATTATAACAAAGTTACCAGTTGCTTGCAGTTTACTAGCATAGGAGAGAGATAAAATTTATTTGCTAAAATAAAACCTTAGGACTCAAATAATTTTAATTACACACACAACATTTCTATTCAGAATTATATGAAGGCGCCTACCTCTCCTGAACCTAGGTCTGTCCTTTGCTTTCGTAGACTTCCCTCATTCTCTTAAGGTAGCAATGAAATAAGAAACTAAGAAATAGAATGTCAAATATTTGATCAACCAGGTATTTTAATTTAGACAAAGTTCTCAGTTACCAATTTTTCACCCTTATTTTCAGATATTTGGCTGACGGAGACTAAATAGACTAGTTGATTCAATCTTAATTAAATATTATTTGGGGTAGCCATAAAATAGAAAAGGCACAAGCATGTCCATGTTTTCAATAAAGCAAGCTATAACATAGGAAATTCTACCAAAAAATATTGTAGTCTTCATCTATGGTATTCAGAAAGCACCCATCCTTCTGTAATGGAGAAATAGTTAACAGTCTTTTAAAAGCCTAGCTCTGATTTTCAAAAGATTTGGACAAAAACAAAACAAGCAAACATATTAAAAAAAAAAAAAGTCCAAATGATGAGTAAACGAAAGCAAACTCATAAAACCACAAGTAAATGAAAGAAAACCATGAGTAAATGAAGGCAAACTCACAAAGCCATGTCTTCAATATCAGGAAGGACAAATGCAAGCAAATCCTAAATGAAATACTCCAGCTGATCTCTCTGGCCAAGTCCTTCTGGGAGAATGTTCTCAGTTTAGGGTCCCATGGCATTCTAGCCTGGTCAGTGTGAAACTTAGCGTAGCATTAGGCTTTGACCTCAACCATTTAGACAGGAACTTTGTCATGGAGAGAGGAATTACATTTACTATGATTCGGAAGGGTCAAAGGGCTGACCCAAGATAATAGGCAGTGGGACGTGGTGACTAGAGGGACCTCCAGACTTGTACTGCCTGGCTTCAGATCCTGGACTCTCCATTTACTGCTGTGTGACATTAAGCAATTTCAAACAGACAAAATTGGAATAATAATAGTTATATACGAATATATATGTGTGTGTATATATATGTATATACACATATACATATATGTCCAGTTTTTCTGAAGATTAAATGAGACCTAACCTATATAACATATTTAGTACACCAGCAATAGATATTAATATCATGATCGTTGAGCCAAGCCTAAAAAACAAATACTTGAGCTTCAACTCTATGCCAGTCAACTCATCCTTTAATTATGGGACTATGCGACAAATTAATTGCTGCATTAGAGATTAGCACAGAATATTCTGAGAGCAGAGAGGTATCAGGGAATTTTTTTCTGGATGAAATAAAACCTATACCCCAAACACAGTATTAAGTTTTGTGGACAGACATCAAAAACATGTCCCTGATTCTTAAGGACATGGTAGAATTTAGATCAATTCAAGCCTCAACTTAGATCTTTTGGTTCCAAAGTCACTGTTTGCATAAAATGGGACTGAGTCACACTCACTCCCATTAGTCTTTCCTATCTTCTATTTCCCCATTTCTCTCTAAATCCTCATATCCACAAAACAACATCCTATAGAAGGAAAAATTAAAATAATCAGAATTGAAATAAAAGTCATAATATGCACTTTTCATTTCTCAATAGGGTTTCCTTCACATACATAAGAATAATAGTTAAAACATGAACTCAGTAACATCTGGAAAGAAATTCGAGAGTACCATATAATTTTCTCTCTGACTCTAAGATCATTTTCTCTATATTTCTAATATCATTAATATATTAACCATAATTACATTCTTATGAATGTGGAGTAGGTAAAACACCTTCATGCCTCTCAAAATAATATTTGATGAATAATGTAAAAAATCTATACCCCCACCTGCTGAGTTCCAACTATAAAATAAAACTGGTAGTAGCAATTTTAGATTAGCATTCAACAATTACCTAACATTTATTAGTTCTTTTAAATGTTTTATTAGAATTGAAACAACCAATATTTGCTCATGTTTCATTAAATCCCATTTTCAATGTTCAGCTTAAACCTAGTGATAAAGGACGGTCCTTTGAGCTTAGTGGTAATATCATCTAAGCCTGAAAATAACAGAAAAGACTTCAGAGTCAACATCTCTTTGGTCTAAGGTAACAAGAATACCTGAATAATTACTCAAAATTATAATACTAATAAATCATGAATAAAGAACCACTTACAGTTCATCCGGTATGAATTATTTTAAGCATGTCTAATAAAAGAAAGCTTTAAAAGAGCATTAGCAGAATTTATTTAATTGCAATTCGTGCAGGGCAATGTTATATTATGTACCTGTGGCTTTTCAGAATCACACACAGTCTTGTGCTTAATGTGTATAATCAAACAAGAAAATAATAAAACTGGAAACCATTCTTCAATGGTAAATTTTAGCCCACTGAGCTGTCAATTGTGGATGGATTCATGATTGATCAGAATAATACACAATGGCATGGTGTAATTCTTTAGTGTGATGTTGTAAAATGGAGTATTGCTTCTGTTATTTTATCCAGTTTGCTTTTATATGACAGGGTTTATTGTGCGTTATGTTGTAGCTCATTCCTCTGTTCACAATGCCTACTGATGTGTAATTATGACTTGTCTGAACTGTAAGAAGGAGCAGTAAGTGAAAGGAAATCTGCAAGCAAGCTTGATTTATGAGTCCTGATACTATATTACAGTCCTAATCTGTCTGCTTAACTTAGCTTCGGGCTAACTTACTGTATAACATGCTTACGATTAGCACTATAGCAAGTTGTGGAAGATTTACTCTGAAAGAGCTACTAGACTTTTCCTTTAATGATTTAGTCATTATTTCAGTCACAGGTAGGACAATAAATTATTTCTTTTATAAAGACCTTGTGTCAAGGAACAACCATTATGAAGGCATTTTTATGTGGTAACAAAGAGCAGCATGTGAAATGTTTTCTCCATGTTAAGTATCATAATGTTATTGGTTATATTTTATGATGAAACTGGCCATATTCCTCTTCTTTTTCTTTTTTTTTCCATATACAGTAGCTTTTGCCTGGTGCTACAATTGCACTATGAGAATATCTATTTTGATCCAGGGCATCTACTTTTTTGCAAGAGTAGCCAAAAATAGAAATTACTATGGATGAGCAAATGAAAGCAAACCCATAAAGCAATGACCTCAGTGTCAGCAAGGAAAGATGTAAGCAAATTTGCCTTTTTAAATCACCATTCACAAAGACAGACATAGCTGGAGTTAAGCATCACAGTACTGTTATTGAATCCTAGCATATTCAATTCACATGCTTTTAGTAAATTAAAGTTATAAATTACCCTTTGTTTCCTCAGATCCAAACTAAATCACCAATAAGAAAAATACTATCCTCCAAAGCTTATTTGTGACCAGGTTTTGTTAAATGTCTAGGGGGAAAAACATGAAAAATCATCTGTAGCTCATACTTTGGTGTGAAATAAACAGCTTTGACTATGCATAAGGACATGCATGCATCTGAGTAATTACAGACATATCTTTAAACAATATCAATGAGACGGATTTTAAAATGCTATCATTTACATCAGCTTATTTTTTAAATTGTCTTTTGTTCAGCTTGTTTTCTATTTCCCTTTCTATTTCTCCAAAACATTGCTTCCATAATCAGCAAAAATGGGTTTTAGGATCTAATACTCCAATATATGAATTATTAACTGATTACTTCATGATAAATGACAAAGTTCCAAAAGAGTGGCATAAAATTAAACTCATGGTGGCCAACAGAAGGACAGTGATTGTGAACACAAGTATCCTCAAGCTTATACAACTTTGGAAAAGTTACTCAGAACAATGATCTTTTACAATAAATAATACACCTTGTTAAATTCTGGAATTGCAAGAAATGCTTTTGCAATAGTTTTGGTCATTCTATGCTGAACAATTAGTTCATTTTGTATTTCTCAGCACAAAAAGTTAGTATTACTTTGGACTTGTGAAGGTGAATCCATACTAAGAATGCCTCACTTGCCATAATTTCATTTGGGAAATGTATGATTGACTAGGGGAATTTTTCTCATTTGGACATTGTTGCAGACAGTGTCTGCCAAAACATAAAGACGATATTTACTGGGTCAAAATTCTGAGATAGCACTTCCTCTATCATTATCAAATTAAACTTGCTTGCTTTTTAGCCATTTGAGTGCATTGTAGTTGGAACCAAAGCAGTTTACATGCGTTGTAGATTCAAGTCAACTTCTTTTAATTTGGTGCTTGTGAACTGATTCTTTAATAGTTTGACTATGAATGAAAAATGAGGGATGGAGGAGGATGCCATTAGAATGAGCTCATAAACTATGTACTGTTCTCTCTACACCAAATATTTCAAGACTAGCATAGCTCACACTCATAGAATAGACGACGACAAATCTTTATACAACCATCCTAATCAGTAAGAACATCATTCTCTTGAATGGATGGATCTACAAGCACAGTTATCAGTTATTCTGATGATAAAATCATGAGCTAAAAATAAAGATAAGACCATTCCAGGTAAGAACTGTCAGTTAGTGTATTTTCAATGGCAAACTCTTTTTTTTATACCCAATGAAGCTACATATAGACAGTATCAAGTGACCATATTTTTAACTACAACTCAAGGCATATTTTATTACTGAAAATGGTGATATGTTTAGGACTCTGAAACCGTCAGTACTTTTCTGCCTCTGATAAGCTAAAATCTCCAGTTACGGCCATTGCACCCAAGAGCTTAGGTCTGATCCTCCAGTCTTCGCTCATGCATCCTTCTCATTGGCAACAATGCTTAACAAAATTAAGTGGTTGCTACACTATTTAAGAAGCTTTCATTGGTGAAAACCATACAATGTGCAAATTTGTAATAGTTCTTACACCAGTGGGCAAAAATAACTTCACGAAGTAAACATCTTGATAATTACCAGGGTTTTCTTTCAAGAAAATAATTAAAATATACCTTGTCTTCCTCTAGTCACATTTCTAAATAGACAAATTTGAAATAGAAAGAAACCTGAAAGAGAGCAAGGCATTTTGTGGCTGATAGAGTCGCATTATCCAGGAATAAATGAATCGTCACCCTTGGAAAAGTCCTCTTACCCAGCTGTCTTGTCAAGCGTTGCTGCTTTCTCTCCAAAGAGCCCTGGATTGGATACAGAAAAATCTGGATTCAGTTCCTTCTTCATTCTATATTTCTGAATTTTTGACATAAGTCATTTCAATTTTCCTTGTCCTTTAAAGGTATTATAATTGCCTTAAACAATTTTGTGAAAATTAAAAGCAAAAAAAGATAGAAAAAATTTATAAACTGAGATCTATCACAATCACCCCCCAACACATGTGCATGTGTGTGTGTGTGTGTGTGTGTGTGTGTGTGTGTGTGTGTGTGTGTGTGTATCTTATTATCATGTTCATCATATTTATCAACATCTCATAATGCTGCCATCACAGCAGTCACCTTGTGTGTCCCCAAACCTAACTTAATCCATCGCTGATCACAGTATGCATACAGCAATCATGTTTATGAATTTTAGAGTCTCCCCCTATACTACCAAAGCATTTCCTCTCCAACATATCTAATATTTTCATTTCTCTTAATGGAAACAAGCTATCATACATAGAAGAGTCCCTTCTCTAACGTTCTGTTTGACTCAATTGTTTTAGAGGGGAATTTAAAATCTACCTCCTTTGAGAAATCTTTCCCAATTAATAGAGATTTGTAATGCCATTTGCATCATCCCATGCCACCTAATCAAACCTAAGCCCTGTGTATAAACAACTATAGCAGTGCCACTTATGAATCCAATATTATTTATGTTTCTGTCTACCCAATTCGTTATTTGATGTGTATTACGTTTATGACTGCATTTTTACTAAGCCTTAAAGCCTAAGGAACTAAGACTAACCATGCTTTGGGAACATGTCCTATTACAGTTGAGCTGTGCATTTCTAGTAGATCTGGGGCTTCTTTTTCTTAATAATTAGTTGATTGTGTGATATACTTATTTAAAAATAGTTTGAAAATAAATATATTGTCCATCTACTTGGGTGGACTCCTGCAAATAAAAAAAAATGAGAAATTCTTGACACCAGAAACCTGTAATTTAAGAAATAAGTTATAGAGGTAGAAACATTTACTAAACTAAAAGAAGTGGATTTTCAAAGTTTACTTTTCAAACATCATTGAAAGTAACATATCACAAACTGAAGGTATAAGTTTTAGAAACACAAAATAAAAGGTAGGTTATTTCAGGAAGATGAAGAAAGTAAAGTCTGGTCACATACAAACACTTACTACACCATAATGAAATACATATATCATTGCTTTAAACAAAATTAAAAAATCATGACTTTACACTCAGGAAACATATAACATTTATGGTGAAGCATATATTTGTCATATGGTCTTTATTAAGGTTGGCGATCATTACCTTCACTGTCTATCTGACAGTGATACTATGCTAAGTACTTACCTAGTGGCTTGAAACAAAATAGGCATTTGTATACCTATCAATCTGATTCTCATTGCCTGCCCCTCTTATTGGACACATCTTCCTCTGTTTGTGATCATCTTCACCTGTCTCCTAGACTGCCATTCCTCTTAAGGAAAAGGGATCTGCAATCATAGCCCTAAAAGAAAAGAAAAATGATGTTACTTTGCAGTTTTTTGTTTGATTTGTAACTTTGTATTCCCAAATAACTGTCCTCCTTCTAGCCACCACCTTATGCCTGAAATGAGAGAAAATCTTTGCTAGGCTGTACACACTATGTCTGAGTGTGTGTGTGTGTGTCTGTGTGTGTGTGTAGTAAAAATTCTTTGAAGATAGGAATTGGATTGTATTCATTTATAAATCAATAAGCCAAGTACAAAGACATTTCACCTAGTAGGCACATGAAAAAATTTTATTAAATAAAAGAAGTGATTTAGTTAATCTTAAAATTTATTTGTATTTTATATTATACTAACCCTGTTCCATACTAACAGCTTGAGAAATCAATGGCAGATAGAACTTCTTACCAGTTCCATACTAATGGTGCTAAATGCTTCATGGTTCCTCAATATATAGGACATGCTTCAAAGATGAGAATTCCCATAGAACTTCTTCCATTTGATCATTTTAATCCATTTAAGAAAACTTATGAGTCAAAAAATCCTTCAGGAAAGATTTAGAGTCAAATAAAAGAGTAAATGCTTTTAAAAATAATATGCTTATCCTCTTATACTTATGGCCATATGTATGATGACTTTGTGAAAATTCTGATTTAATTAAACATATTTTATCATATGTCTCAGTATTATCTTTAACCAAGAAGGGCGTGTTTTTCAATAGCATTTCTTTGGTTGGTTGGTTTTAATAATAAACACTCTGAAAGAATCTTTATACATTATACCATCCAAAATCTTCCCAAAGTCTCCCTTGATCAAAATATAATGCTGCTTAAATATGTTAGGCAACATGTACTCTACCTATTTGCATTATGCCAAATGAACTGGATCATTCCAATATGGTGTCACATGTGCATGGAAGCCTGTAGCATTTTATAACAGGTGTCAGGGAAATGTACTTGACAGAGATATTCACAGTAAGGTCATCTGTAAGCACAAACACTGAAAATATCAATAGCCATTAGTTGCATGAGAAGGGACAAAAGCAATACATAGGATAAATCAATTATGATCTCTGTTAAAAAAACTAAAAACATACATATGAATATGTATTTTTAAAGTATTCTAAAATTTTACCTCACAATTCCCTCTCTCTGTCTCATTCTTTCTGAAATATAGAGAAAGACTAAGAACTCTCAAGTATGCCAATATATTCAAGACAGAGAGAGATAGAGACAGAAAGAGGTCACTACATGGCAAAAAAAAAAAAAAAATTAAGCCTGTAAATACAAAATAAATGCTTATAATGAAAAATAGTTGTTTTCTTAATGTGGTAGCATGCACGTATCTCTATTAGAACATTTAGAACATTCTGTCTGGTATTTTGATTGTTGATATATATGTCTTCCTCTCTACATAATATAATTCCTCTTATTTATTTCTGAATTTTTTTGTAAGATCTAAAAGAGTGTCATTGAACATAGTACATCTTCAATGAATATATTTTCCAACTGAATCTTAAATTGTAATTTCAAGTCCTATCAGTATGCCAAGAAAACACTGATTGACTAATGATTAGTGGTGACTTAGTAAGGACATGTTCCGAGGAAAAATCTTAAAGTGAAGTAATTTTGTAAAAGTGACCCTGGAATATCAGTATGACAATTACATTAGTAAAGAACTAGTGGAAATAAAACTAATAATAAATTTCAGCATGCATATCCCAAAAGTTTTGTCTTTTTATGAGATTTTAAATATTTAGTCATAAAATGCAAATGAAAAGCTTGGAAATATATTTTTTAAAGTATCTTAGATCTAATTAAGTACAAATGAATTTTAAAATATAGTTGCAAAATATAACAACACAATTTCATAAAATGATTATATCTATGTATACATAAGAGTCTTTTGGAAGGTTGCAAATAAACTTCAGAAATGTTTTCCAATTCTCAGTGAGGCAAGCATTTCAATTTTCTGCAATATTAGCAGCGGTAACTAACGATGGCTAATTTTTGCCTGTAGTATTTCCTTCAATCTGCTTGTGCACTTTCAGTTTCTCTGGCAGCAGCAGCATTTGTAAATTTTCTGGTCACTAAACACTCAAGTACAATTGTAAGTGATCAGTTTGCAGTTGGCCAACAAGGAGAAAATATAGAAAAAAAAAGAATATTTGCATATATTTATTAATAAATGTTCATAAAAATCTTGAAAGTTCTATGGGCATAAAACTATTTTTCTGTCTACTATATTATTTTATTTTAAAAAGCTAGATGCTTATAAAAGGGAATATGTCTTTTAGTTTGGGAGGATAAAACCATGTATTTGGAAGGAGCTTTATTATATTCTGTCATATTTGAAACATTTTACTCTCAATTTTATCCCATTTCTCATTTCTATTTATTTGTTTTTAATAAAAAGAAATACTTAAATTACAGTAAAATCCAAAAGAGCATCTTTTCATTACCTGCTTTAAAAGTCAAATCTTTGAAATACTATGCATCATAGAGAAAAACAATCTTTACAAAACCCGGTATTTTAATAATAGATTTATTAAGACAGAAGAGATGTTTTTAAATTGCAATTTTAATGAGAATGAGTTCAACATTTAGAACATCAATGAATTAAGTGTTTGCATAGAAAATATTTTTTAAAATTAAAACTGTTTCATACATTAAAGGAAAGGTGGCATAGATCCATTTAATCATCACACTATCATAACAAATTAAATTGTTGCCCAGAACTTTTAGCAATACATTTTGTTAAGCTGCATAGGAAAATGTTCAGCTCCAATAAGTGTCATATCACAGGGCAGCTTTAGGAAGTGCCATTTCATGGAAGTAAGCCTTTGTTTTCTGAGAATGACTGCCATTATTCCATGCAATGCACTTGCAGATTCGGTGCAGAAGTAACTGGATTCCTATATATAGACCCAGGAACCTCAAAGCACAGGACACCCTAAGGCACAAAGACCATCCCATGATTAAATGAATGAATTAGTGAATTAAACATGTTCAGTTTTGAGATAATTCACAGATCAGCTTTTATCCAAATTCCTTAACACTTTAAAAAAATGGTATTCCATGCTTGTGCTTAGACTGTGAGTATGTATGTCACTTGCATTTAAATTGCTACATGAGGATGCATTATAGGCTGAGAGGCTCTCAGAATACATAGGGCTTCGGTGAAACTGAGATGACAACGTAGCTTTAAAAATATCTTACATTATGGCTTAATTTTATGTTTTCACTGAAGCTCAATCATGTTGACTACCATTCAATAGGCTACAGAAGTCTGATAAAAGATACATGAAGGAAACTTGGCCAACTGAAGGGAAACACAATGGTTATAGTTAAGCAGGCTACATATGTCCTCTATAACTTCTTACACTGAAATCATACATTGTGGTCCAAAACTTCATCTTGTTTGTTTAAAGAGTTTCTGTCCTAGTGCAGTTTTTGGGAACAATAAAAATAATAATTCTAAGGTGACAAAACAAAGCCTCAGAGAACATAGAATGCCCTTGGTACTATTTAGAAAGAGAGTCCCCTCCAGGCAGCAGAGAGACCTCTCTAGGAACATGACATGGTTAGCAGAAGGGACATATAGAAGAAAATACATGTGCTGTGTTCTTGAGTCAGTGTCTGTCCTGTGCCCAGCTCCAATATGTGACAGGTGGAGCATGGTCTCATCTGGATTTCAGCCCTCATTTGCTCCCTTTGATTGGAGGTTGTTGTCACACACAAAACCTGCACAACTTTACATGGTGGCCATGAACTGAAATAGCGACATCTTCACAATAGTGTCCAATTTCTGTCTTCTTAATTATACTCTTTGTGGTGCTCAGTTATAGGTCCTGAGAGAGAATTAGAAGAGCTAAATTTATTCGTTAGAAAGGGCATCAAGGTGACCTAAGAGAAAGAAGGAGAATAAATGAAAGAGAGAGAGAAGAAAGAAAGAAAGAAAGAAAGAAGAAAGCAAGAATAAAGAAAAAGAAAGAAAGAGAAAAGAAAAGAAAGAAGGAAAGAGAAAAGAAAAGGAAGAAGGAAGAGAGAAACAAAGAAAAGGAGGAAGGAAGGAAGGAAGGAAGGAAGGAAGGGAGGGAGGGAGAGAGTTAGGAAGGAAGAAAAAAAGGAAGGAAGGAAGGAAGGGAAAAAGGGAGGGAAGGCAGGCAAGTTAGTAGTTGTGTTGGTGGAAGGAAAGGGTGTGAAGTTAGAAAAAGTGTGAGAGAAGAGAGGACTAAGATTTAAAATCATTGTATCTGAATAGGCAGCCTAGTGGGGTAATTTTCTAGAGACTCTGCAAAAGTGTGGTTGGAGTATAGAGGAACCACAATAATTCAGAGAACTCAGAGCTAAGAATGTTAGAGATGTTTTCTAGCCCTATACCTGAAGAGATGAACAGAAGAATGAGAATCTGGAGTCCAGGGCCACAAACTGCTTGAAGAAGGGTAGAACCTATTCTCAATGGATGCAGCCATATACCTTCCTTCAGGTGACCTTACAAGAAGAGAGCCAAGAAATGTAAATCTTAACTTCACTGTTCTCCAAGATTGTTTCCCAATGGTCCAACCCAAAAGAAACCAGAGAGCAGGAAATCCACACCTGTCCATATCTGTTTTAGCCACAGCATTCAGTCTTGCAGCTTAGAGCAGGCAGAGCATGGCCATGGCAGATAGATATACCATGGGGCTGGAACTTGTCTGTTTGTTTGAATAGGGAAAGGCTAAAGGAAGGAGGGGTAATGGAAACACTGTCACTCTGAGACCCTGTGAGGCACTGAATGAAGACATTTTTTAATACCATTGTCAGTTGTTCCTTCTCAAAATCACCTACTGTTGCCTTACAAATTACCTCAAAACTCAGCAACTTAAAAGAGCAAATGTTTACTATCTCACAGATTCTGGAGGCCATGAAATCTAGCCTGGCTTATCTGGGCACCACTAGCTCAGGGTCTCTCACAAGGCACTAGCATGGCTACAGTCATCTCAAGACTTGACTAGGGGAGAATCTGCCTTGGAAGTTCACCCAATGGCTGAGGATACCATTTCTAAGACAACTCATATAGCTGGCCATGGACTCTGTTTCTTTGCTGCCTACTGTTTGATGAAATCAGTTTTTTGTTGTTATTGTTATTTGTTGGTTGGTTTATGTTTTTTTGTTTGTTTGACTTGGTTTGTGTTTTTTGTTTTGTTTGTTTGTTTGTTTGTTTAATATATGAGCCTTGAAATAGTGTTACTCACAACATGGCAGCTGATTTTCACCCCAGGGCAGGGGAGAGAAAGGGGCAAGAGAAAGAGAGAGAGGGAGAGAAAGAGAGCGAGAGATCATGTCTTTTTATTACCTAATCTCAAAAGTAGTATTCAATCAGATTTTTACTGACATTGTGTATTAGTTCGTTCTCGTGCTGCTATGAAGAAATACCCAAGACTGGGTAAATTATAGAGAAAAGAGATTTAATTGATTCACAGTTTAACATGGCTAGGGAGACCTCAGGAAACTTACAGTCATGATAGAAGGGGAAGCAAACATGTCCATCTTCACAAGGCGGCCGGAGAGAGAAGTGCAGAGTGAAGAGGGAAAAAAGCCCCTTATAAAACCATCAGATCTCATGAAAACTTACTCACTATTATGAGAACAGCATAGGGTGACTGCCTCCATGACCTAATTACCTCCCACGAGGTCTCTCCCCAAACACATAGGGATTACAATTTAAGATGAGATTTGAGAGTGGGGACACAGAACAAGACCATATCAAATTGTTCATGTTGTTACTGAGACAATTATACAATCACATGCAGTTGTAAGAAACTATATAAAAAGTTTCCATGAACCTTTTACCTAGTTTCTGCCAATGAAAATATTTTGCAAAACTACAGTAAAATATCACATCCAGCATATTGCCATTCATACAATCCATCCATCTTATTCCGATTTCATCAGCTTCACTTTTACTTTGTTGTATCGTGTGTGTATTTAATCTCTCACAATATTATCACATGTGCAGGTTGTGTGTTCACTACCAAAGCCGAGATACTGGGCTGTTTCACCAACACGATTCTCTCTCACATTACTCTTTGACAATCACAGCCACTTCCCCATCCTATCCTGCCCATAACTCCTGTCAACCACCCATCCATTCATTTCTGTAAATGTTATTTCAAAACATTATATAAATAGAATCATACAATATGCAACCTTTTGTACTAACGTTTTTCACTTAGCATGATTCTGTGGAGATTAATCTAAGTTGTGTGTATCAAAAATTCCTGTTTATTGCAGAGTTGTATTCCATAGCAGGTATGTGCCACTGTTTATTTAATCATCTACCTGTTGAAGGACATCTGGTTTTAACTATTACGAATAAAGTTGCTATGAACATTTACGCACAAGTTTTGGGGTGATCATAAGTTCTTGTTTCTCTGGGATAAATGCCCAGCAGTGCAATTGCTGGGTAATTGCATGTTTAGTCTTATAAGAAACCCACCATCATTTTTGCAATATTCTTTTTGTTAGAAGTGAGTCACTAGATCTAATACACACTCAGAGAGTTTATTACAAAGGGGTTTACACAGCATCCATGGCAAAGGCAGGAATCATTGGAGGTCATTTTATAGGCTGTCTAACACATCTCCTTGCTACTCTTTCAAGGTATGTGAAGTTGTATCTGCATTTCTTTCAGATATGCAACCTTTTATAAAACAGCCCTAAAATTTAATCAAGGAGGTCCAAATTGGTTCTGTTACTGAAAAAAAAATTCATATTTTTAAATAATACTTTGATTAATTCAACATTCCTGAATTTGGTATTTGACGTCACTCTTAAACCTTTTGATTTGAAGGCTGAAGTTGGGTCTATTCAAATATGAGACAGGTCTGTGCCAGGCTGAAATGGTCACACACATCAAATTGCCACGAAGCCTTTGAGATGGGAGATTGGCTTTGGCAGAGACAAATTTACTCTCCCTTCTTGTTATGACTCTTCTTCCAGGCTACCTCAATTCTCTTTGTCCTGGGTAACAATTTGAATCACACCTCCTCTCTACATCACCCATCTGCCTCAGGCTGATCTGTCCCATCCTAGCTAATCCTGGAGAAGATGTGAAACAGCAGCTTCACACTTGCTTCCCACATGTATTTCTCGGTCATTTAGAGCCAATATATGTATAAGCACACAGTGAAGTTGCATGCTTTCTTGAGCTGATCCTAGACAAGGAAGATGAGTAAAAATTGGGTCAAATTAGTGTCAACTGTACTAAGTATAGCCTAAGTATTAATCTAAGTATACAACAAAAATCTGATGGAAATTTAAACCACAAATATCAATGATCAAAAAAGAGGTAATGCCCATATAGTATTATGTGTTTAAGCCTAACATCATGATAACATCTATACATTAATATATATAAAATAATTATAGCAGAATTATATACAGAATTATAATTCTCTGGAGATTCATATATATGCTATAATAGTTCTCTCTCTATATATATAAAATAATTATAGCATAATTCTCTGGAGATTCATCCAAGATGAAAACACCCGTCACTCTTCTGTTCACAAGTTTAATGCCAGCCCTCTCTAATAGCTTGTAAACCCCAGGAAGATAGAAAAAAACCCTTTTTGTTTTTCACTACTGAATTCCCACACTTAGCAAAGTTTCTGGAACTTATTCAGTATTTAATAAATAAATAAATTTTAGGTGGTTAAATTTCTAAAACATAAATTATTCTTATCATGTCACATATATATGTGTGTGTGTGTTACACATATATGTCACATAAGAATAGATTTTGAAATTTAAATATTATACTTAAATATGAATGTTTTATTCCAATGTAGATGTGACTAGAAATAGTTACTTTTACTTGTCATTTCATTTTTCTATCTGCTTCAGCTGATAGAGCCTCAATTCATTAGTGTCCAAATCTCCCAAGGGCCTTATTATTCCTCTCTCTGTCCCTCAAAGTAAGGGACCACTGCTATGTCATCCATACTGCATATCCCATGGCACAGTTAAACCACTGAGCCATGTCTCTGAACATCTAACCTAGACTCTCACCAGATTCTGCTTTTTTCTCCTGTTTCTCTGCTGTTTATCCTCAAAGTTACCTCATATTCAGATAAGGGTCTCAGACACCAATGTAAGAAGAGAGAGTGGTTTGGATGTAACCAGAAACAAGGCAGCACAGCTGATCATGGCAAGTTCTGGAAACCGAGAAAAATTCAGACATATACCCCATTTACAGTCCTGTCTTCTTGATTTTTATTTTCTTTAATTAATCTACCATTATTTTTGTGATGCCAGATCTTCATATATGTTTTTCTACTTAAAGTTTCTTCTGCCCATGTTCATCTGGCTAATTCCTATTTCTAGTCTCAGTTTAAATATTCTTTCACCAGAATCCATTCCTTGATCATCCAGCCCAGGAGAGATAGCTGGATATACACTTCCACAGACTTTTGTAATGGTCCTTAAAAACACCTATCACTTTTCTGTTTACAAATTCAATGCCAGCACTCCCTGTTAGCTTTTAAACACCAGGAAGATACAGAAAACACTTTTTGTTTTTCACTACTCAATCCCGACACTTAACAAAGTTCCTAGAACCTATTCAGTATTCAATAAATAAATACATTTTAGGTGGTTAATACTGTTTGAGTGATTCAATGATAAAAGGCAGGAGAATTTCTCATGAAATAGAATTCCAAGTAAAGATCTTGTTAGACTCAATAGAGCAAAGGATAAGTAACAAGTATCCAGTTACAAAGACTAATATTTAAAAACATGTCTCTAAGCAGTAAGAGATTTGTGCAAAGGATAAAATAATTTCTGTCACAGAGAGAATATGGCCCTGGGAACTCTTGCAAGTTCTAAGTTTCTAAAAAGTGAAATATAACACATGGACTTAATTTTAAAGAAATTTTAAGGAAAAGTCTTGAGCCTAGTCATGGGAGCTAAATATTCTAAATATAAACAAGACTTATTTGATGTTGAGGCATTATATTTTTCCACCTAGGAGCCATATTTGTTCCAGACACTAGGCCAGTTTTGTGACTGACGGGAGCTGAGCAAGGCAACCCTGAGGATTGAAAGATTGTGTTCAGGGTCCTCTAACCTCACCAGAATCTTTTCTGTTCTTCAATAATTTCTCCAGTGCCTCTTACTGCACAAAGGGATAATAACTAAGAAATAACCTCTCATAGAATTTTTTTTTTTTTTTTTTTTTTTTGAGATGAAAAAAAACTCTCTCACCAGGCTGGACTGCAGTGGTGCAATATCGGCTCACTGCAGCCTCCACCTCCTGGGTTCCAGCAATTCTCCTGCCTCAGCCTCCTGAGTAGCAGGAACTATAGGTGCACGCCACCACACCCAGGTATTTTGTGTATTTTTAGTAGAGACAGGGTTTCATCATGTTGGCCAGGTTAGTCTCAATCTCTTGACCTCATGATCTGCCCCTCTTGGCCTCCTAAAGTGCTAGGATTACAAGCATGAGCCATGGCGCCAGGCCTCATAGAAATCTTCAAACTCTCCCTCTCTTGCTAGTCAAGTACAATTAACTTTTTATTATATCTCCAAATCTTTCACTCCAAATGCATTATATGTAGACTTTAATTAACATATTTTTCAATTTAGAATATAAATGTTTATCAAAGTTATTTACTTTTGCTTGCCAAGCTCTCAAATAGGCCTATACAACTTATGTGGCACAGTGGTGCTATATGAGTTATGGTATTGTGTGCAGAAGGGTAGCTTTCTGGAGATTTCAGAGATAATATAAAATAAATACTACTTTCCTATCTCTGGGTAAAAGTTGCCCCCATTATAACTGGCATGAAGCATCTAAGCACTCCATAGAAACCTCATTGACATTCCCCCAACTAATCTTGAACTTCAAAGTTTTCTTGCTGTTAGCATCAACAACAACATTATCTTGATAACTTTAAGTTTAATTTCCTTTTCCAAAACATCTTAAGTAAAAGAACAAAGAGAGGAAGTAATTTTCCTCTCTCTTTTACACGACTAGACCAATAGAGACTAGATAGGACTTCAATAAAACCACTATAGTTTTTGTAATAAGATTAAATCAGCTCTTGATTGAAGGATATAAGGCACTTTTTGCCAAATCATACTAGGCCCTCAGCAATTGCCACCATTTTAAGGGTTGGGCAATTATAGAAAGGCTATTTTCCCATATTACAAATGCTGCACTTTGATGAACCCTGAGTGCTGAAAATTATCTCACTGGACATCTTTGAAAAAAAATTACTTTTCCAGTGGTAGTATTGTTGGTTGTCAATTTTCCTGAGTTTTATACAGAGCTGTTAATTTTTAAAATTGCAACACTGATAAACTAACCCTGTGCTAGTTCCAACAATTTTCTAGGTACCAGAGAGGTCCTTCTATCTCAGGCTCCCTTGTTAGTCAGGTATTATGCTTTCTTGAAGTAGTATATCTGTGTTCAATGAAATTTAGATTTTTTGCCAAAGTAAGCAAAATTTTATATTTGTTATTATTCATTTAATAATATAATATGAATCTCCTTATATATAGAACATCTAGATTTTATCTATTGGTGTCTATTCTTATATCTATAAATAGAATTAAGTTCTTTTAAAATTGTTACCATTACAGTCACATCATCTGAGAAATAAATAAAAATCCAGGTTTATCCAAAACTTCATGTATGCCAACAGAATTATGATTTTAGCTAGGCAGCATTTTACTAAAAATAAATTCTATTCTTATTTCTGAAAAAAAACCAAATAGTTTTTATTTGTATTGAATAGTAAAAGTAATACTGTGTCTCTTTAAAAGCCATGCATGCAAGCATTTATTTTCAGTTCAATCATTTTTTTCTTGAGATTCTGGTACATACAGCAAATTTACATTTAACCAAAAATAAAATATTCACAATAGCCAATTTTTCAAAATCTTTTCTTTTAAAATTAGTTAACATTTTTGTCATTGACAAGTTTGATTCTATATGCAAATTGAAACTAACAGATAATGAAGGATTACTGTGCTTTTTAAAAATGTTTCATTTGTTTTAATTTGAGTTCTTTGTTAGAAATTTAAAGCACCAATTTGTAAGGATAATCTCCATTTGTGAGAAAGAACATGGAACATGGACAGCCATGGAACCGAGGAACAGCTTTGAGTTTTGGCATCAGTTGAGAGCCCAGCATATTCGGATTGATCTTGCACTGCTGCGTAACCTTGTATTTCTCTTTCTCTATGTCAGAGATCTCACCTTCTTGTTCTCTGGCTTTATGCAGCTCTTTCTTGAAGTAGGCATCATTGAGAAGCATTGGGATTTTCACACTGATTTTGGTGTAGGTAGCAATGACAAATTTCTGTTGTGTTCAACACAGAGAAACTCAGTTGAGGACCAGAGGTCCAATCACAATGAACAAGTGACTCAGTTGCCTCAGGAAAGCTGTCGTTTGGCTTCTGTGGTGACAAACAGAGGGGACCTGGAAGCGATACAATCTCTGTTTTCTCACATGCTGATGAAATGGTTTTTTGCAATGGCTCAATGGCTTTTGAGACACATCCTTAGTAACATAATAAGTGGGCATATGGCCAAGTTACACACTGAGGGGATCACCGTTCTTGTTACCACAAACTGGCTTTGAAAAAGTGGCAAGAACCATCTCCTTTCTTATTTTCAATCCTGGATTTAGCTGCTGAATACTTCCTCTTGCAGAGAGCACTCCTCGAATCAGGATTATCTGTCGATCCTTCCAAGGCAGGCTTGCAGCTGCAGTAGGGCTTTCCTTTACTGGGCATTTTGGCTCTGGGGTTATTTTTCTTCTCCTTGTCACTGGGAGCATCTTTCTTTGCTTCATGTTTCTTCTCTTAGTGTCTGGTTTCTCGGCCTTTTCACCAGCATCTTGCAAGATGTAAAATACAATACGCTTTTGAGTATTTTTCCTTTCTTCTTGCAAATGAGAATAATTAGAAATTTAAATAGTACAATATTAATAAAATAACTCTCAAGATGTTTCTTTTTTGAGTCAAAAATACAAATTAAACATATTTTATTCAACAAAATCTTGACTTTTAGATCCATTCAGGTTATTTTAAGTTTCTGCTATCCAATCAATCTTATATCTTCCCATACGGCTATACCTATTCATATGACAAAACCCAAAGTAAGAAAAGGATGTGATAAAAAAAGAAGTTTGCAAATTAGAACTAGAGATTCTTCACCACCTTTAGTTAATGTTAATGCATTTCTTACAATTCAGATCATTAAAATTCTTCACAATGTTTTTTGGAACCAACAGTTGTGAGCATACTGTCAGCATTGCAAGCAAACAGTCAATGTGAGTTTCTATTTTAATAAAAATCTTGATATGCTCTTTATCATATACATGCTACATAAAATAAATGGGCTTTTCTAGGATTCCTTTTTTCTCTCTATTTATAAGAAACAGGATTACCAATGAATGATGGAGTTGGATGCATTGCTATTTATTTCACATGGGAGTTTGCAGAAAACAGAAAGGGCATCAAAAATAACTAATGTTTATAGTACTTCAAAAGTTTGTCATAAAATTACAGACTGTAAAATTAGTTAATTGACAAAGTTGTTACGACTTTGAGTTTGCATTTTACTTTTTAAGTACACACACAAAAAGGAACTACATATATGGGATAGTCATGAGACTGGTATTTGTACCTGCAATATCTGAATGTCCTGAGTTTTTTCTCCATATATTGTCTCTTACATTCTGTATGCTACCATGTATCCAGAAGAATTATAACATTAGTATTTTGGTTAACCCAAAAAAAAAAATTACACAGGTACTTTATCATTCACTATAAGCAAACTAAGGAGAAGACAATGTGTTATTTGTTGTTGCATGTATACTATCCCTTCAACAAATATTTGTTGAATGAAAACAGATTTTCAAATAATTATACTTAACAATGAATATACAAAGAATAGAGATTAATATTTGTCATATGATTCAGAAGAGTCTACTAAATTTCTGTTTTAAGCAATTACATGCAATATGAGTAGATTCCTTGATACCTTGAGAAAAGCACTTCAAACAGAAATCTCCTGCTGGGAGTGGTGGCTTGAGCATAGAATCCCAGCTACTCAGGAGGCTGATGAAGGAGGATCACTTGAGACGAGGAACTCCAGATCAGCTTGGGCAATTACAGAAAAACAAGTCTCTTAACCAAAAACAAATCTGTTATTGCCTCTTTTTTGAGAATCCATAATTCAACAATACCAGTTTTAAATTTGTTTTGGAGTCACGAAGGAAGGGGAACTATTTTTCTTTTGAATTTTCAGTTCTATAAACTTTGTACCCAACGAAACCTAAAAGACACTCAAAGGTGTCATCTGGGTCATTTACTGGTAAGGCTTTTAAGGCACCAAACCCTATCATCCACATAGCCTGCAGAAAGACAGCATGACATAATGGAAAAGCTGGGGCTTCAGAGCATAGGTCCAGATCTTTGCGCTGACATTTATTAGACATATGAATTTGTGTGGGTTAATCAACCACAGAGTTGCAAAGTCAGCCTCATCCCTGGCCCATTTTGTTTCAGATGGCTCTACACAATAAAAGAACGTGTGCAAAGCACGTTTCCATTTAGTGCTAATTCATTCTTGTCAAGTCAAAGTTTTATTCATGTTCCCATAAGCCAGATTTCTTACTCACAAAATGTGGATATTACAGAACACACGAAATCAAATTTGCCAATTGTAAAAGGAGATTAATGTAGAAAAGTAGCAATCAAGAGAGGAAAGTAGATATACCTAAATTGCCTCATGAAAAGCAAACAGCCCAGAAATACGGGCTAGTGGTGCTACCTTTGTAGCCTTCCTGGTCCAAATAACTCACACCCTCATGAGATAGATTTCTCCATAGAAAACATTTTCTGTAACACATTTTACTTCACCTTGACTTTGTTCTAAAAAAATAATTTCTTACACACCTAGTTTAAGCTCTCTAGTGAATATTTTAAACAGAAGGTTTGAAGATCTTTAAATAATCTCTAGCATTAAAAGGGATATTAAAAAGGGACATCTTTAGGAAAATTGTAGTAATAGGAGCAGTCTTTCTCCACCAGATAAGCATCAATAATATTTTAAAATCGGTCTCCTAAAGATAGTCCTAATCCATTCTGGGTTGCATGGTAAATATTTATTTCAGTGAAATTATGATTTGGGATATGGAAGCAGAACAAAGAAAAAAATCCTATAATAAGAAGGTAAATAAACATGACATCATAGACAGAGTGGCTGACCATGGCATAATTTTGATTCAAGTGTATTACCAAGTGCATTCTTTTTTTTTTTTTCAAATGCTTCAAATAAGGCAAACAGATTTTGTCAGTAAAATACAGCAAAGACCGGAAGTTTATGCTAAATTCTTCATTTTATTAGTTGGGAACCTGAAAGTGTGCTCAAATATGATCATTTGCAAAAAAAAAAAAAAAGTTCTGGAATTTGTTCATCTTCTCATATGTGAGCTTATGCCACAAATTAAGTCTAATCACAATTAAATTGGCATAACATTTCTATCTTGGAATAAATTCAGAAAGTTGAAAGCAGTAAAAATATGAATTGGGTTTACAGTTGGAGTCAACCAGTAAAGGACTTATAAGACGGGGTCATAAGGCAGTAATAACATGAACTCTCAATATGGAAACCACCATATTGAACTCAAGGTATTGCCACATTTGGCAGTACTTTTTAAAATCTTAGGTGCATTAATTTTCAGGTTATTTGTTCCCTTTTGAGAAATAGCAGTTTGTCACCAACATATTTAACAATCAGATGAATTGTCACATTTCTAATAATGTATATATCTTAGACATGTTTGATAGAGTCATTATACTTGGGAAGAGAGTTGCTATTTTTCATTGATTGAAGTTTCCTTTTGAGGGTCACTTCAATTTATTTTAATTATACTTAAGTGTCCCCTCACTCCTACCCTTGGTGTTTGTTAGTTGCTTATAATATGATTGCAGAATTGTAAATGCCTCAGCATATTGATAAATGAATTCTTGAAGTTTTTCCATCTAGATCAGTGAAGTTAAAAAGGGTGAAATAAAAAATGACATTTGGTCCCAATAGGTATCTATTGGATGGGCACTGAGTTAATGCCAGTTTTTCCTGAGAGAATAGTTTACTGAGTACACATTTAATCAACACTATTACCTCATCCGTGTTTAGCAAATACTATTACCTCATTTGTGTTTAGCAAATATTTTCTTTATATAGTTTTATCAGCATTAAGCTTTGGCTAATATTATTTGTGCTGGGTTAAGGAGCATAAAATACTGGCCAAAGATTTTCATTTCCATGTCATAGATGGCAAAGTCAAGAGTCAACAGGGGCTAGGCAGGTAAGGGGAAAAAACAGTTCATTGTAAAACAATAAGGAATAACGGGTTCCAAAAACCTGAAGTGAGCAAGTCTCATCCAAAGAGAACAGCTGTTACTTCGTCTTGACCCACAATTTTCACCCATCAGGTTAAACAAAATATATCTCTGGGCCAATTTCAGCCTGAATGCTATCAGTCTGCATCTCTTGTCTTCAGAATCGATCTGCTAAGGGTTGATTAAGTAACATAAGCCAAATTAGGCTAATGTTCGCTGTGAGGTTGAAGGGTAGAAAGATCCTATTGAAGGTCGGCTTCATGGAGATACAACCCGAGCAGTCACAAGGGGTTCTTGACATAGAAAGGCCCTATGTCTGGTTTAACATTCTGTCAGTGCCATGTTGAAATCCTTTACTATTTTTGAGCAAGAGTTCAAAATAGATTCTTTTTGCAGATTGTGAATTAAATTATGTAGCCAGTTCTGATCCTGTCCAAGCTAACATTTGAAGCATGTTTCTCCTGAAGGAATTAATAAACTTCTCTGCAGACTTAATGAACTACTGAAGAATGTTAGAAATAGATGGATTAGCGTGCCATCAATTTGCTGAACTTGGTTTCTGTAAATATAGGCATGTGTGGATTTGAATGAGGAAACCAGATTCCTCTCCTTCCCATTATTCTGTATTATTTCCCTATACATAGCAGGCAATATGGCCAGATTCATCAGTCAAAGAGATCCAGGTAGAGAGCCAGAAGCTCTCACTTCAAAATAACCTGTTTGGTTATTTTGAACCCTATTTAAACCCTTAAAAGATTTAAGGGTTTCCCAAAGTCAGACCAGAGGCATTCTTTCTTTCTTCAAATTAAATATAAAACTGAAAAAGATTTTTAAAAATAGTTTAATGATTAAAGATACTGATAAACATGGTTGTTTCTTATCTGTATGTGAAATAAATTATGATTCCAATTTGTTACTAGAATTGGCCATAGTGAGTAATTTACACTCAGTATTGGGTTTTAGAATCATCTCTCTGCAACACTGGAGTAAAGTACAGCACTGACTTCTCTGATGTTCACTAAAAAGCCATCTAACCTTTTTGTGGATCCCTAGACACCTGTAATCCACCTATTTCCAGCTCATAGGAAAAAATGGATAAGCATTTAACTTTAAATCTTGGAAGCAGAACTCTTAGCTGGATTAATTTATTTTTCCTACCCATCAATGTTTCAAATTTATATCCACTTTCCTGTTACATTTGATGCGGGCATGCATGGCTTTGCTGTTGTGCAGGTATGACTAAGTACTGTCTCGTTCCATTGAGTAGGGCATCATTTGTCTTGGGTTCTACGGGCTGGCTGCATACATGACAGCACACAGTGACAGTAATTTGCACTGATCTGCCCCCACTGCTAGTCCTGCTGCTACAAATAGCAATTGATTATTATGCTGTAGTGTTATTGACTGTCACTATGAACACAAGCTTTATTTCATTTTTAAAGTAACACACTGCAGATTTGTTTAGTATAAGAGCAAAACAGGGAAATATTCATTCCAAAGAATTATTTGCAGTCACAAATGTAACTTTAAATCCTGGTCATAAAACATTTACTTTACTTTAAATCATAGTAAACAAAAACTTTATTGTGGTATTTTAGTGTAATGTAAATAAATACCTTCCAAAAGCTATAAGAAAATCAGTATAAAACTGAAATATTTTTCTTATTCTCAATTTTGGGAGACTATGCATAGAAAATGACTAGATATCTTTTCTTTCTTTATTTCTCTACTTCTCTTTAAATTCCCTTCCTGTTCAAAAATAAGTGGAATCCTATTTCATACACATATATCTCTTTACCTAACTGGTATTGTTGAAGTTCTAGTTCTTCAAAGGTCCTAGAGCATTTGACCTCTTTTACTCCCTCTTCACCCACAAAATGACCAGGAAGGGATCTTGTGTTTAGGACTACAATTATGCAGATTTATAGAGTTAATAGTTATTAATATTATATAGGTGGCAGGTGTATCTTAATTTATACTTGTGAACCTTTCCCAACTGCAAATTTAACTTCCTAATTCCTTTAAAGCACAACATTAACAGGTAGCAAATTGATTTATTTTATTAGGCTATGCCATTGTGAGTCACATGCTTAGTTACTACAACAAGTATTTTATGCCTATAAAACAGAAATGTTAGTTGTTTAGAGAGAAAAAAAATACACAAGTAGACAAAACCTTAAAGACCTTAACTACCTAGTCCCCTAAACAGCTCTATGCGCTCTGAAGGAGGTGTTGGGGCTAACAGAGCTCATGACAGAATGCACCACTGAGCTCTTCAATCTCATTACTGAAAGGTTTATACAATGGCAGCTTCTTACAGGTCAGGACAATAAAAGAGACTTTGAGACTCCATTCTGCCATTTAATTTGAATTTCTTTATTACCTTTTTCTTAAAATATTGCATTTTATTTAAAAATAAATAGAAATATGTCATCTACTCAAAGGTAACTGAAAAAAAAACTAAATTCAATGTATTTTTGAATCGCAATCTATTTCCTGGACTGACGTATACTGTTGGAAGGATGGCCCAGCTATATGTGGCTAGAAAGCAATTTTGCCTTCTCTCCCTTCCACTTTGACAGCACTCAGCATTTAAATATCTGCCAAATGCAAGTTTTTAAAGCATATCTCTGCTATAATTGTCATTATCTATAGATAATTTAACTTTTCTCTGTACTAGCAAAGGAGGAACAGGATGCAGAGGAATTATAGAACAGGAGCAGAGATAGTCAGCCCTCATGCTTTGTTTTAGATTTAATATAGCCTATGTTAAACAATGCTCAAAATCCATTTAGAAGTAGACAGGGTGTAATCCATAAATAAGTAATAAAAATTATCACATATTTTGGGTAGACTAAGGCTGTCAGATACTATTAAAGGGTATTTCCACAAATCTTTTAAAAAT